>LD344072.1:39999-56111 GCA_001465055.1 Ptychodera flava | reverse complement strand
ACAAGTTACTATTGTTTCTTTTCCCTCTGCCTGACCTCAGTCTGTTTTCCTTTCTTGGAGACGCCGGAGCTGTTCTCACGTTACGGTCACTTCGGCCTTGATCGGATTCAAAGTCACTATCCATCTCTTCAGCGGATTCCATTTGCATTTTTCTTCTATTTCTACCAGGAACATCACGATCATGGGTGTCAAGTTCATCTCCATGATTCATACATTTCTTTGTTTTGTTACCCTCATGCTCACTTCTCGTGAGCTTATTTCTTTCTCTCCTGGAAGCTGGCGCCAAAGGAATCGAAAAATCGTTCCCACTTTCATTTGGGGGTGCACGTCTCTGTGCGGCTTCCTCTTTCTGACTGACATCATAGAGTTTTCTGTCTCCATCTCTCCTTCCATCATCACTAAATAGAGAGATTATATCATCGTCCACTGGTGCTTGTCTAGTAAAAGACCTACTGTTTGATTTCTTATGTGTCAACAGCATCTGCTCTCCTTCATCATTGCTGGTTTCACTGTAATCCTGACTCTCATGGTACGTCTGTTTCTTTCCAAGGCTTTTGGTTGGTTTAGTCACTTTTGTCTTGACATGACTTTTTCTATTCTTCTTACGCGATGGATGCTGGGTTATGTCCTCGTTATATTCTTCATGTTCGGTTTTGCTCACTTTAAATGGACGACCGCTAGTTTTCTGACGGCACCTTTGTGTTGGCCTGCCCTTCCGCCTGTTACTGCCTTTATGATTGGTGTTGTTATTAGAGTCTGTACTGGAGGCAGTTTGTTTGCTCAATACAGAAATCGCGCTCCCAGCGTCACTGAGCACATCCTCTTCTGTGTTAGTGTCTGTATCAAGGGCCTGTCTGATTCTTCTCCGCTTGACCGTTGGTTCGTCTTCTGACCTGTGACTGACATCCATCCCTTGCGGGTTAACAGCACCTCGCCGACTCTGCATCATTTGTAAGCCATGGATGGTAGAAGCACACTTCCCCTTCACATGTTCAACACTGCAATCCCCATCTCTACTCATTCTACTACTCCGTTGTCTTCTAGATCTTCTTGCTGTGTTTCCTCCACTGACATCTTCACGAGCCATGTCAGTGTCTTCATCCTCACAAGAAATTTCAATCTTTGAGGTTCGTTGATTCTTTCTGCCACTGACCGATGTCTTGTGATGGTTTGGAGAAGCGATGTCGGTGTTGTTTGCATCTTGTTCTCTGCCCCTGCCTGTAGTCTTTCCTGTCCTGCTTGCTCTGGTAGCTCTATTTTTCCTTTCCCTTTGAGGATTTTTTCGTGTTTTCCTCCTGAAGTCTTCGTCTTTCTGTGATATCTCGTAATCATTATTCCACGCCTGCTCTCCCTGATTGTCTGTCTCAGAGCTTTCCTCAGCCCTTGCCATGGATTTTCTTTGAGAATTCTCAGAGACTGATGACATTGTACCTCTTTCATCTTGACTCAACTCACTCTCTTCCAAACTTGTCAACCCTGTCACGTGTTTCTTTGAAAGTTTGGCCGGTCTTTGTTTCTGTCTCTTTTGAGTTTCTCTATTATTTCCATCTGATGGTTTCCGGTTTCTTCCCTTGCTATGTTCCTCAATCTCAGTGTCTGTAGTTTCCTCATTGGCTGCTCTACGAGCTTGGTTTCTGTGAGATTTTGTCTTCCCTCTTTTCGTTGATGTTGTCACAGAATCGCCATCGGAGTGCTTGTCTTTGACAGTGCTTTTCCCTTTTTTTTTAGTTTCAAGAGTTTTATTTGTGTTCCTTTCTAAGGCACGTTGCTCTCTCTGTAATTGAAAGCAATTCAAGAATTAAGGAATTAAAAATACATTAAGACTGAAATGTGTATGCAGAACAAAATATCACATGACTGCAACGTCAAAGAGAAATAATGAACACCGTGTGACATGAAAATCAAACATTTTTGTACTAAAGCAGATAAACAATGGCTTAGGGTGGGGATATGAGTTAACATATGTATTCAGTTATCGTCGCTGATATTCATTTTAGAAATAAATTTATGCTCTCTTTTAGGACACACGTAGTATTTTCATTTGTTTTGTTACATTCAGCATCCCGTAAAAATGACAAACAATGCAAAACAAGCAAACAAACTAACAAAAAAGCAGCACTATAAACAACCATAATGCTACAAAGAGACCACATCTTCATGACACTGGAAGAATTGATCGACATCAGACTGGATTCCATATTGCAGGTTGATAGGCAAGCCCAAGGTGAGAAACTTACAATGTGTGAAAAATACAATACAGGGATGCAGAAACCAAAGAAAACACAGCACAAAAGTCATACAAGACACAAATGGCAGGCTAAACATCATTTTGTCAACTGTAGTCCATTGTTACCTTAATAGCTTAGTTTCCTTCTCGCAAATTTTTGAAGCAGTGGTGGATGAAACAAGAGCACATAAAAATCTCTGTCATCACTGACAATTTTCAGTACGGATCAGATCTGAAGTTTGAACATACAACAGCTATCATAACTCACTTTTGACAATCCCAGTCTGGAGTTGGAGCACCGGGGCGTCAGATCACCTCTACCTTCACGTATCTCCACAACACAAAAATTGTTATCCATGACTACCTGCTCCCCTGCCCAGTATGCCAGAGGTGGTTTGATTCGTCGTCCACGGCTTGATGTCTGCAGGCTGTTGTAGTATATGGTACCATCACTGCTCAACGGAGGTGTCTTATAATCTGCAAACAGGAATCAGGATTAAAGAACACTATGTCTTTTTGAATTTTCCAAGAGGGATGTGGATTTGGCAGCATTCTCAAAGAAAACCTTCAAGAGACAGATCCCCGAGTCTTGATTTCTTCATTTAAACTTGTTAAGGATGTTTACTCGGGCAGAGGCCCTCCCTCAAAACAGCCCTTAGCGGAAAAGACCTACAATCGTGTGGTCGATCAGCCATTTTGCAGTTGTAAATGGCCTCTAAGACTGTCAATTGCATTATTCCTCGGTGCTACTCTCTACAGTTTTTAGGTGATGTTCATGAGGTTAGCAGGCAACGACTTACAAGCGATCTCAAGCTAGATTTTGTCATCAAATGTTGTACTGACAATCAAAGGGGATGAGTGCCAGTAAAACATGATCTAAATGGAAGCGACGCATTTAGACAGTCATGCAGAACTAAAAGCACCAATTCCTTACAATACCAAATGCATCAAGACAGTGCCAGTGAAATTGCTAAGCCCAAATGGTTCACACAATTTGAAGCCGTTGCTGAAATGCTGCACTTGAAACTGTCAGGCATTCATGCTTGGGTTGGTCATGGAGACTGTACAATGCTGACAGTTTTTTTCCATGATTTATGAAAAAATAAGGTGATCAATGGCAAAACATTTTGGATGAGATGGCTCCAAAAATAAATGATTCACAAGTGAGTTACATGGACAGTTTGTAAGTGAAATTTAAAACAATGGATCAACGTGAGCCCTAAGCTGGCTAATGCCGGTAACGATTGATTTACCATGAGAATTTTAGCACAGATTGCAAGACCAGTAGTCACTGAAATAAGCTGAATTCACATTTCATACATTGCTGAAAACCCAGAGTGAAAATAAATGTTTGAACCATATGATAGTAACAAACCTTGATTTGATTTTGACTTGAGTGTGGATACTTCCTTTGGTGTTGGCTTCACAGACTTTGTTGCAGGTCTGCCTCGTGTTTGTCCCTTCTTAGCATTCTGTGTTTGTTTTGGCATTGGGGTTATACGTTGTTCTTTCCCAGTCTGGTCCATCTCTTGGCTGTTTTGGACTTCCAGATCATCTTCAGGGCTCTTCTGACATGTAATCACCTTCCTTCAAAAGCAGTAAATACTTATGAGCCTTTCTCCAAAACCACAATATTTGGGGTTTGACACTGGTAGAGTTCATGAAAACATTGCTATTTATTGAGAGTTGCTTGACTTCAGCCAGGGCCTTTAAATTCTTTTGGTTCACCAGGGGAGATCTTGTTTTGCTATTTATAGTAGGATTCCAAAAGCACTGGTGCATTTTCAATTACGCTTCAGCAAAGTGTTAAAATTTAATGCCAGACTGATTTTTGAAAAACATGGGAAGTAACTCAGGTGCGACCATATAACTGTACCGTACTTCAAGATCCACTTTCCGAAGATATTATGTTATAGAAATAACGGACGACGCGCTGACCATTAACGTTTATTTATGGGTAAGGGCGAGAGGAAAGCCAAAAATTAACGGGCGAGGCTTGCCGAGCCCGTTAATTTGGCTTTCCTCTTGCCCGCGCCCATAAATAAACGTTAATGGTCTGCGTGGAGTCTGTTATTTCAATTATATTTATTATTATCAACGAACCCCGAAAAACCGTCAAAATTTACGAAAATTTCCCGTGCAAACGACAACAGGGCCCCAGAACCTGTCTGTGAGTAGTGCGCGCTGCAAAAATTTTGCAAATCCAGAGATTTTTTCGAAAAAAGTGTCTAAACTAGGCCCACAAATGCTCCATTTTATTTTGTGGTTGATTATGATCTTTGTACAAATCACAATTTTCGTTTTAGCCGTAAAATTACTATGTTTACGATATTATTCATATTTACGTGCATGAAAACAAACCATTACTGTGTATTTGTGGGCAGTCACGTGGTGCAGCTCGACCAATTAAAACGCAATGGACTGGGCATGGTAATATAATGTACATTATATAATAGTTTTGTCAATACCAGTTAATTTTGTGACTTCATATCCTCAGATTATTACTGCCAGATGTTTTCTACATCTACAAATTCACTAGGCTTGCCAAAACTATAAAATAATCCCAATAATGTACCACCTCGCTCCCTGCCCATAATGGACTCACGCAAACTTTTCACTCCATGATTCACTCGGCTTCACCTTGTACATTATGTCATGCAATGTTTGTTGTCTCCCACATAGGCAGGGAGGGGCACATTATTGCTTAAATAATGATAATGATGGCAGTGATCACATGTTTTTTGAAACAGTGTTGTTCAAACTGTCAAGTGGCAGAAACAAAGTGGGATGACGCTTACAGCAGTAGATTAACTGACGCTACTGGTAGGTTTTCTTTTAGGAGAGAAGCTCATCTAGCATTCAGTTTCCTAGATAATTATATTTATTTCTGCAAAGTGTTTTCATGAGAATTGTTTCAGTAGGTAAATAAAGTGATAAATAAGCCATTATAAACGGAGAACATTCAACGTTTTGTTGATAAGTTATGTTAACAAAAACACTTGAAGTTCCAGAATAATTGGCAAAACAAGTGTAATGAACAGAACACATATTATTGTCAGACATGTCAATAATTTATAAAGCCTTCGATAATTCTAAATCTAGAGAATTTTGCAGAACATCCAAAACAGTGTAAAAGTGACATACTTAGGTGACTGCTGGAAGTGTTCTCTGACCAGATCCTCCCAATCAACTGGGAAACCTTTGGTAAAGGCCTGCACAAATGACTTTGAAAATCCTGTGAAAAAGCAAATGGAATGTTTGATTAATGCACATACTATGGCCTGATGACATAGTCTATTGTCACATTACTGCACAGACAATGGCCAAGGCTAACACATATTCGGTCACAGAGTGCAGGCAAAACGGCAAGATCCTGTCCTCTTTTGCCACATGTATCACCCTGTATTTACACATCACATCGCATTAGGGACACTGCAATATCAATGACTCATGACCGACTCCATGGTATCATGTACATAACTATCCTATACAAGGCAACTGATTCATACTGCACAATTGAGGTGTGACAGAGTTTCAACTTCAGATAGCCTGTAAATCAAATTGACCAGTAAGTCATTTAAATGAAACAAAGTCTATTGTACAGAGTCAAAACTGACAATTACACATGAAAACAGTGACGCAAATAGATTACAGCATTTTATAATTGACAGGCATGGCATAAAATTATCCTTCAGTACAAATTTGTGGTACATGAACTGATATCTTCATTGGATGGTATTATCTCTGTGATGATACGTATACACATATGACATGTACATGTATACGCGGAATCTAACAAAGACACAAGGCGGATCTGAACAGTGCCTCCCTGTAAGCAAGACCTACCTTCATCAAATGTCAACAAGCTTTCAATGTTTCCATGTAGTCTATAGACTGTACCACTTGCAGTCTCCACAGTCCTAGAAGTCAATCTTCTTACAATTACGGAAGTCATCCAGTGATCATCTTCAGGATCCCCACTGGAAAATGAAAATACAGACTAGGTGTGAATAATTTACCTGCATTGTTGTGCATGGTGCTGACTTCTGTTGAAACGTTATATAATTTATGAGTGAAGCCTGCTTACTTAAATATTTCTATATTCATGCGTGTGGGGCAATAAAAGTGAAGCCCAAAAATTTTAGGGTTTTTTCCAGTCATTTATATTCTTGGCATGGGTATATAATAAATCTGTTAATTACCCAATATTACTTGTTCCTTGTGTCGTATCAGCATTCATGTAGATTTGTTCTGAGTCAGACACTCAGCTTTGTCTCATGTCTTCTGCAGCACTAATGAAAAACATGCTGATACGACACAGGAACAGGCCATATTGGGTAATAAACCTCTATATATTCACCAATATATATGCAATAATTATAAGAACAGTATGATATGAAGACATGATATTCTAGACAAAAGTGAGAGCCAACCTTCTATGTCCTTCTATAGCAATAGTTTGATTGGATTTGATTGGTTTGATCACCCATTCAGTCATGTCCACTGTTTTCTTCTTGTCAAAGGACTGAAAGTGTAGCATATTGACAAGTGTTAATATCACAAAGGGCGATTGTGCATGACAAGCCATGTACGTCATTTTACCCATGGAGCTAGAAACATGCTTTACCCATAGACCTTCGAGGGTCTACACTTCACCACACCAAATCATCAGTGATATTTCGGATTTTCCGTACACTAATTATGGAATGATTTGTCAAGCAAAATGTACTGAAAGTGTTAAGACTACTGAGATTTAAACAGACAACTTAAGTGTTCCTCAGTTTTTATCCTTTAGCTATCAAAAACATGACAAAATGTCATGAGGTGATGCGTGCAGTGACTAACAACTACAATACGTATGAAATTTGACAATATTGCTGTGTTTTTGTCTTCAGTTCTTTCCATGTAGTTATTCAAACTTTCAGGGGATCACAACATGATGCGTACAAATAGAACAGCATCTACATTTTGTGACAGACAGCGTTATCCTTACCATTTTAGGGGTTTCATCATCAAATGTTTCCTCTGTGTTTTCAACAGGGCCTGCAGCGACATTGGTATATCCTGAAAAAATACAAACATAAGAAATCAGTAAATTACGATGTTCTCCTCTTTGTACAGATAAATTATCCCACACAACTACTTTGATGTAGACATCTTGATATATCATAGTATATCCTGTGTTCACACAAGTGACATACAAGCCAAGCTTGTCGGTTTGACATTTTAATTTAATTCATACATTTGTTAACTGTTCAATATGCAAATAAAATGTGTTACATTTAACATAAAATGAAGGAAAATGATATGAACAAAATGTTTCACTATCAGAAAACCAGTGTTAGATAACCAATGAATGTGTCCAAAATCTTGGAAAGTGACTCCAGCCCCCCTGAATCTTGTAGCACATTCACTAAAGCTTGTATCTTTGCACACTAAGGAGGTTTAAACATCCAATATTTTGTATATTTTCATCAATTTTTGTTTAATATCAGCATTTTAAACTTTACTAGCCACGTACCTATGGATTCATGCTGCTCCTCTGAAAGTTCCGTACTCACTTCTGAAAGACATATAGCCATACTGTTGTCAGATGCAGTGATTTCAGAGTTCCTCAAACTATCACACAGGGTGTTTGCCATTTCACTGGTTCCAATCGACGCACTCAACTCATCTTGAATGCTGTCATCTTCAACAGCTGTATTCATCTCACTGGTCTCAGCTGACATCTCGGATGAATCTCCGCCATCTTCGGCTTCTCGAGGTCTTGGATTTTGCTCTTTTTCTCCAGCCATCTCCGATGTCTTTCCTGTTGACCTGTGTTGTAACAACATCATTTTTTGTAGGGCTACCGCTGGTGACATGATAGGGTTTCTTGTGGGAGTAGGCCTGTCATTCACATATTGTTTACAATTCCTTGGGGTCCCCACTATTTGCCTTTCACTGTACACTTTTTCCTTCTTATAATTAACTGGCGTGGGATGACATTCATCTTTGAAAATCTGCCGTCCTTGGTTTCCGAACGAGTCCTTTAGACTTTGACTGGTCCTGTGTCCGTGAACTCTATTAGCAGAGAAATTTTCATCTTGCTTAGAGTCAAATACATGTGTGTCATCAGACTTCTTGGGAGACTGTCTTGATTGTTGTACCCTCTTAATCCATTCTACTTGAGGTGATGGTGAAAAAATCCTTCTTTGGGGTGTCACACAAATCCTTTCTTGATGTGCTCCTCTTCCTTGTCTTAAGAGTGCCTGCAGCAATACAGAGAGATTTTTTCAACAATATAATGGTCATTTGTGACTTTCAAGATATACATCACTTGGACTTTCAAAAATCTTGTTGTTGGTGTATATTTATGTGGATTACTTATAATTCATTATCATAATTGTAACTAATAAATTTTTGTATATCAGATTGTTTTTTACTGAACTGGATACTAGGTGGGCTACTAAAATTCAGTTGTGTACACATCACTTCATAGGAAATTACTTTAATGTTTAAAATACCTGTGAAACAGCAAGTAGTATATCTAACAAATAGGGTTTTTTGAGTGTCCCACTCTGCAGCAGCTTATTTAAATATGAGATTTTGTGTCTTACCTTTATTTTCTCCATTCTTCATTTCACACTTTCACTACTGAAAAAAAACAAAGAAACAACCTCAATTTATCCTTCAAGCTAGAGGTAGGGAAAGAACCAGTAACTTATTACAAACGATTCTTCACGACCATGAACTGTGAATGTGAAAATCAAGAATGAGCAAGCACTATATTTGGACAGCTTTCACACTGGAAATGAATCTGTGCAGATTTTATTGATTACGTTTATCCAAGGGGTGGGTGACCCAGAGATTAGTATCATCTCAAGTCCTGCACAAGAGATGAACATTTGTGGCCGAAGTATATAAACGACTGAAATGGTATGACAAGGTTGAAAAGCCTGCCTAAGGTTTTTGAGACAGGGCTCTCTTGATGACACCATGCAATATCAGTTTTTAAACATTTAAGATCCAAAAGATATTACATTTAAATTGTAAAGTGTTGACAAATCAAATGAGAGACCCCAGACTTCATTTTTAAAGTTTGATTTTTTAATGCTCTTTTTGTTAAAAAACAAAAAATAGGATGTTCACAATGTATCAATCTGGTACAGATTACTTCATTCACATTATATAGTGAAATATTCAGAGAAATCTTTCCAACTATGGCCAAAGAAATAATGTGAAAAAAGCCTATGGCCACACCATGGATCCGTATCTACATTCTATATGTTGTCCCGTTGTCAGTCTCCCGCCCCATTGTCTGTTGTACTCCCTTCTCCTTGTCTGTGTCATTTCACAGCCCTGCATACGCATATAAACAGTGTATAGTAAATGCCCGAGCAGGGGATAGCCAGCTGACAGTATTCCTATTACTGACCATCGTTTGGCTGTGCTCTCGTCGCAAAACACGCACGGTGTATACGGTTACCGTACTTGATGCTCAAACTTCGGTGTTGTTTTTATTAACCTACCCTTACACTATGTGCAAATACGTTATGTGTAAAGTGCATCATGATCAGGTATATCATAGACCCTCCAAAACAGGGCCCGTCATAAACATACACAAACCTTGCGCACCTCGACGCAAACCCTCGAACGCTGTGCATTTTATGAACAGTGCAACGAAAAATATCGGTACAAGTGCCCGATTTTCCTTCGGAGAAGCGAAGTTAACACTGAATGATTGAATGTAAAGTTATTGTCGACCACGTATGTACTTACAAAAAAGTCACAGTTGGTAACACGACCAAGTTCACGATAAGTTGGCGTCCCTGAAGCCTTGATGGGACATTTTCAAATTGAGAGGAAGTTCCCGGGATACAACTTGGGCAGCGGTCTAAATGGAAGCGTTGATTTGATTGGATGGTGACCGCCGTGCAGAACTGAACAATTTATTGTTTAAAACGCGTGTCTTGCGCTAAGTTTCGATAGTTTATGCTTACATCATATTTGAAATGGGGAATTTATTGTGTATAAGTATCTTTTAGTCATCGTTGTCCTGAAAACGAAGTTTCTTGTACGCGACGTCTTGTCTATGGTCTCGTGGAATAGTCCAACCAAAACGTGTGTTATGTCACACTTCCTCAACCACAAACTTTCTTCCCTCTGCATGCTGGGAATATTTTGCAAGTTAGGTCGTCGAGGGCGCTAGTCAATGTTGAACAAGGTCTCACCCTGGGTCTCACCACAAGATAGAGCCACAACCGAGGTCAAGCCAGGTCAGGACAGCAACGGCCCACAACTTCACAGAGAACTCGTCCGTTGCGATTACTTAAATTATCACCATGTCTCTTCCAGAAGATCAAGTTCAGGCTGCATGCAAAGAACCAGATCCAAGTACAAAGGTATCAAAAAGATATGCTCGTGTTCATGAAGAAGAAACTAGAGAGCTCGAGAGTGCAGCTACTGTATCGCTAGCCACATGCAGCACAGGCACAGGTGGAACAAGGCACAGGCATTCGAACTCAAATGCAAGTTGCAACCAAACCGTCACCGATGCAACCATTAAGAAAAGTGACGGTTTGCTAGCATTGAGTCGAATGACTGTGGAACAAGGGCCAGGACTCACCTTTGGTCGGGTGCTCCTGTTGACTTTGGTGCTGGTGCATGATGCGGAAAGTCCCATATGTTTGAATCACCAATTGATAAATGTTACTGTCATGTCCATGAAGTCTGAGTTGTCCCTTCCTACCTCAATGACCCTATAAAGCTTGAACATGTTCTCGATAATCAGTGAACACCACGAGTATGTATATTCATAGATGTACTACCACAAGACATCTATGGTATGTACAACCATGGAGATGCCTCCATGCAGAACTCAGTCCTACCTTGAAAAGGTCCTTAGAAATGCAAGAGAGAATATTGAGACCCTATCATTGTGGACCTGAAGATTTATACACTCTGTTTGTTATCTCCATTCATGGAAGCAGAAAGAGTTCCTACCTCCATGCTCCATTCCTACGTAATACTGACTTGAGGTGCACCTCACATGTTTCTGTTGATGACCCTGGCCAAGCCCAATTCTCCTTTTTACATAAGCACATCAGATACACGAGTATAAGTTAACCAGACCATGGAGGTAGGAAGAGACCAGACCATGAACAAGATATTTAATTTTTAACTTTTTTTTTCTATTTGAAAAATATAGCAATGCATTTTGAAGAAAGCTCCAGTGACATATACACCAAACTGAACTGACCTATAACTGGGAAATTGACCTTCAACAGAACCTATATGCATGAGATCACATGATTTCACTGAACTGCACGAGGTCAAAGGAATTCTTAACTCCTAACTTCCTTTTCAGTAAAATACTGTATGCCCCATCGATGTGTATTTAAGGAATCACTTGCTTTGTTAAAGGTTTAACCATAGATAGTAGATTCTTCCTTCCATTGTCTATGGTGTAACTTGATACTGTGTGTAATGGCAGTACTCATAGTATAATGCTCAGCCTGCAAATATGTCTATATCATGAGAAAAAAACAACAACATAATCTTGGAGATGAAATTGTTGCTCATCTGTGGAGTTATCATGTATGTTTTGCGCTCAACCTGGGAAAGGATTCTGTATGATCTAGAAAATGAATCTACAGTAATGCAAAGATATCATGTATCTTTTATTTTTCCAATTCCAGGATTTTATATTCCAACAAACGATGTACAGGATCAAAGATCCAAAAGCCTCCTTGGATTTCTACACCAGAGTCCTTGGAATGAGGTAAAACCATTTTTTGTGAAGTTGACATCAGCAAACCTTGATTGTACCACTGAGACTGCTTATCTGTCAGCTGTTTTTCAATGCACCAACAAAGTCGCAGTAATGATAATGTATTGGCCTGTGTAAACATTACAAAAATAAGCAAATAAGAAATAACACAAACTATGGGTCTCTAAAGCAAGTTTATACAAGAATTTGTCATAATGTTTTTCCATGCCAGTAATCAGTATCTTGCACAATAAAACAAAGTTCATAAATGGATAAAAGTGTGCTTCCTTCACACAGTATCTCCTTACTGTTTACCTGTATCTACCATACCTTCTGAGAAATTGTCATATCATACTTTTAATTACATGATAACATGTGACCATTTAGACTCAATTTATCAAATATACCAGAATCATTCAACACACTGTCAATAATTTATGAGAGTCTATATCTGTTCAATAATCAGAACAAAGTCAACTGCTCTGAAAATTGAAAACAAATTGCGTGCACAAATCACACAGTAAACATGGTGCACTGTGTATATGAAGGTTAGCTTAGTTCAGTTCATGTAATGGATAACAACACACACACATGACATATGGCAGTGTTCTCCCCAGAGCAATTATAGAGTGGTGGCCGCCACTCTTTGATTTTTGGTAAACAAGAGAAACTCATTACCATAACAGTTGTATTTATTGTTGTGCAAATCAGCCGCCACTCTACCAGAAAATCCTGGGGAGAACAATACACATATCAATTCAGGGGTCAGTGCCTTAGAGCAGATGCATCATTCATCATTTATGAGAGCTCAATAATCTTCAGAGAGTAATTTTGTTCACTATATTGAGTGAATGGTCAGGTACATCTACTGTTTATTTATTTTATACAAAAAAATTCATATTTCAAGCCAATGTAACCTGCGTTGTACAGAAAACACTGTCACATCAACCAACAAGAAAGAATCTGTGCTTTATTGGCATACTTTGCCAATTGCGAATCTCTCTAAGTATTTGAAACCATACAGCTGCTCAAGGAGTGTTCAGTGGGATGCAAATCTACAGCTTTCAATAATTTTGCACAAATTACTCCAGATTCTGGATATTGTTTCAGTAAATGGACAATACTTAAATGTTGCTGGTCTCCACAGCTCTTGAATAATTTAGCACACATCACTCAAGGTGGTGGACTTTGTCACAGTACATCGACAATACTCAATGGTGCTTGTCACTCTATTATTTATAACATAAAAATGTGTTGATGGAGTATTACCATAAATCAAAGAACGCCACACAGTAAGTGAGGCTACCCACAATTCTCCTTGATTTGTTCACTCAGACATTTTTTGCTAAAGGCTTTTTCAATTTTATCAGTTTCTTTTAAAACAATTTTTGACGTACAATTTAAGTTCAGGATTATTTGTTAAAATTATGTTTCAAATTATTGATTATGTTTAAAATTCAAGAGTAACTTGAATGAGAAGTTGATGTTTGGAGGTGCTAAAAATTGCACACTTGTCAAGATAAAGTTATCAGCTGCTAAGATGATCTCATCATACCACCTGTCAGACATGCAAATTTCCTATGTTAAGAACATTAAAAAAATCAATACCCTTTCTTTTGCCAACACAGATGCAACTTATTCCCTTAGTTTCCTTGGAAATATTGTCAAAAATCTATGTTGACAAATTACAAACTTGCTATCTCCTCCGCGGAAAAGGGGTTTATCTACTCATTATTCACAGTGAGAAATCAGAAAATTATGATGATCAGAACTATGTTGCCAGAATTTTGAAATGTAGATTGAGTTGTTCTGTGTACAGAAGAAATTTGCTTCAGTTCAGTGAGTGATCTCCGTGTGTACAGATCATGGAGAATTGTGGGTAGCCTCACTTACTGTGAGCCATCACACAACTCTGTTGGGACAGGGTGATATGTAATTGAATGCTATTTCTGTTGTGCTCACAGGTTATTGCATAAGTTTGATTTCCCTGAAATGACATTTTCCCTGTACTTCATGGGATATGCTAATCCGGATGAGATTCCAAAAAACACAGAGGAGAAAGTGAAGTGGATGTTAACCAGACCAGCAGCATTAGAGCTCACTCAGTACGTATGATTAACAGTTTTGTACTAGTGTTATCAAACTTTTTAATTAAATCAATTTTAAATTAATTCAACTTGATTTGCTCGAATAGTAACAATGGAGAATGTGACTCACAAGATATGCTAAAAGGAAACTGTCTCAAATTGTCATTAGGTGTCATATTATATATAACTGTTTCCTGCATTTTTTGGCGGGGTGTACTATTTTGCACGTCACTGAAGTGCCACTGTTTTGTCAATTTACAGTAACTATGGTACAGAGAGTGACGCTGATTTTAAAGGTTACCATAATGGTAACAGTGACCCTAGAGGATTTGGTAAGAAAATAACTTCCCTGTAACTCCTCCAGTGTAACTTTATGCCTATGAAGGATGCCTAGATCAGAACTTTTTAACCTGCGTAATACATTAAAATGTCAATTTGTCGGTGATATCCGAAGACCCTTGTGTCTGACATACAGCAACTATCATTGGCTTCAATATATTTTAGCTATTTTTTGTGACATCTTTTTTTGTGTGAATCTGTTGATTGAATTTATTTTTACTGTGCTGTTCATTTAGATTTAGTTGTCGTATCAAATGTGATTGCATTTCGGTGTTGAGATCTTCAATGATTTTGCAGTGTGTACCAGTATGAAAATAAAAAAAGGGTATAGACTGAATTCAAGAAACTGATTAATATTTTGGTACTATTATTTTTACCCCAGGACACATCGGTCTTTCTGTTCCTGATGTGGATGCTGCTTGCAAAAGATTTGAAGAGCTTGGAGTTGAGTTTGTCAAAAAGCCTAATGATGGTATGAAATTCCATAATGATTTAATAAAAATGTTATTATAAAAATAACACAATGGATGCACGTAGACATTGGCGGAGCTTCACTTTGGGCTTCACTTTGGGCAATACACTGAAAAATAAGATTGCTACCTGCAGTAGATTGATCATTCTTTCTGACATGAATTTCATGCGTGCAAGTATCACTTTATTATGATTTTCATCTTCACATCTTCACTTTCCAAATCAATGATATGATGTTTCATCGTAATAGTGTTGCATATAAATAACATGAATTGTTTCATGTTTCAGGGAAAATGAAAGGAATAGCATTTATCAAAGACCCAGATGGTTACTGGATTGAAATACTGAGTACTGCTGCCGTCAAGCCTTGAACGGCGAGCCTATAGTGTAATTTTCACAAGTACGCAGAGATTTCAGCCAACTGCAAAAGAAATTCTTTGACTGCTGGCATAGAAGCAAGAGTGATCATGCAACAGTACTCAATTGTATGGACTGGTAATTTACTGCTTTGATGACAGGTCAAAGGTCACTTACTATCTTTTCGACAAGGATTGTTCAACAAGTCAAGCAAACATTGTTAGCCCTCATATTTAAAATGATCTGTAGTTTGACACCTTTATAGGGCAATTGCATTGGAGAGAGTCAATTGTATCAGAGACATAAATAAATCATGTACAGATCCAGTGCATTTGCCCAAACTTTTGAAATCAATAACTTCCAACCTGAAGGTTTGAGGCTTGTTTTCGAAGGTACTCAAAATTGAATCATCGTTGAAGTCTGGAATGAAGAAATCCATCTTTGAATCTTGATTTAATTTCTATTAACAACTCTGCCTTCTTTGAGTGACAATTTATATGGATGAGCAATCTACCCTTCATGTATGGAGAAACCAATAAATATGAATAAAACTAGGCATTTCATTATTATATGTTTGTCTTTATTGTCCCTGGATTATCAAGGTATATTAGGCCACAGTAAGTACATTCTTTGTTTTGTGTCCACTGAAGTGAAGCTTTTTAGAGTTTTTTTGGGAGGAAAAAATGGTTTTTCTTGCACATTTTTGTAATATTAGCTAGATTCTGTTGTAAAACTAAGTAAGGCCTTTAAAATTGTGATAAAATATTATATACATCAGTGATATTACAACCATTGAACCATGTGTTGATATGAAATGTTATCCCTCTTCAAAAATGTTGAGTTACACCACTTACCCACCTACCTCTATGAATTTTAGTGG
>LD344072.1:8177-19586 GCA_001465055.1 Ptychodera flava | reverse complement strand
ATGTATGTATGTATGTATGTATGTATGTATGTATGTATGTATGTATGTACGTACGTATGTGTGTATGTTTGTATGTATGTATGTATTCTACATGTATGAATGAATACACTATATGCGTGCGCGTATTTTTTTCTATATGCATGTGTGGGGGCAATGTATCTGTATGTGTGTATACACACGCACACACATATATATGTATATATATATATATATATATATATATATATATATATATATATATATATATATATATATATATATAATTCCTCTCTATATATACATTTTCCATCTTTTCTATCTCTAAAAAAAGCTTGATTGTGTAAATTATTTTTTTTTACATTTGGCGCCTGGTATGGGCTGGTTATGTACGAAATATGTGACATACATTTAGGGCTCATCAAAAAATTCACAATATTGTGTTCAGTCTTTCACATATTGAAATTCTTATGCCTACTACTGCTATGCCAAAAGTTTCACTACAACGTAATGTTTAAAATATGACTCAAACAGAGTCACCTGTTTTTCTTTGTTCCAATTGTCAGCTGCTTTTTGATGTCTACTAAAATCCATCGCCAGGGCTGAAGAAACTGACCAGTCCCTTATCACTTGAACTGGCCTGGATCGTCACCAGTGTGACATAGAACAGGAATGATTCGTAAAGGTGGCATATGGTGTATCTAAACTTCAACTTGATTGAATTTTTGAATGAAAGCACTGTGTAAATTATTTGCATATCTCCTGGATGAAGGGCCGTTTCTCTTATTGAAAAAAGTAATCCTGGTGAATGAAACACAGATCATGTGAATAATTTTTTTATAATCTCAAGAATATTTCCTTTGTTTGACGTCATCGTATACTTATATATATAAACTCATATATACATTATATGACGTCATTGTATATGTAATATTAGAATGAACGCATGTTGTGACTTTGAAGTTTGATAGAAAGCGTGTGAGTGTCTGTCTTTGGGTTTCAGAGGGTGCTGAGTTTTAAGTTGAACTTCTGGTAACAACATTCGAAAACGCTTATACACTCTTTCACATAGGTTTTGCTGTTGGCTTTGCCTTCCGCTACATCTCGGTTGGATCTAGAGAAAAGAGAGACACATCAGTTTGACGCATAGGATATTTGATTTCGACGTTTACGAGAACCAAGAATGGCGGTTTGACGATCGCATAGGGGCACAATAAGCTAGGGAAAAATAAAGAAATGTCAATCTTATGCATTAAATCATTTTTTTAACACAAACACGTACCGCCTTCGTGTTTTGAGTTGTAGTATAGGATACGATTGTATCACCTCAGTTTTTGTTACATGGTAATATTATATAATGTACATTAAATTCGAATTAAATAACAGGCAGATTCGATGGAAATATAATGTAATGGATATATTATTTGTAACTTATTCAAAAAAGGTTTAGTGGGTTCCATATGTAAATAAATATCGACCACAAATCATGTGACGACTGAATGTGAAGCAAATTGAATGGAAAACTCAAAATGTCACAAAAGGCTGAACGAAGGTGCGCTAAACATGAAACGTATCAAATGTTTTTAAAATTCTATTTAATTGATAGCTGGCTAGCTATATGGCAAATTAATCTGCCATTTAATATAAAACGCTTATGATCATAACATGATATTGAGATTTTCTTCCCCAACTGACAACATTATGTTTATCACTTTTATCGTTGGTGTATACCTTGTGAACCACATATTTCTCTTCTTCGTTTGCCATATCATCGGTTGACCATTATTTATTTACGATATGGTTCTTGCGAATCAATTTTCAATAGGTCACAGCGATGTATCCAATATAAGTTCAGTCTATCCATCTATCATCTCATTTTATAACACGCCACATGTTTATTCCGTGTCGCTAGTCGCCAGAACACGTCAGGTGACGAGAAAATAGTTACGTCTAGTCCCTATTGCATCGACAAAAGTGACGTCAGAGGGTATTTTTTGAAAAATTATTTCCCTAGGAAAATAGTTTTGACCAAATTTGGAAAAGTGCCCGGTCACGTGACTGTAGTGTCGTCTGCAGCTTTGAAACAATGGCGGGTGACTAGAACGTGATGTGCGCCCGAGATGAGCCATAAGCCTCTCTCTAAAACAGATAGATTTTCCATTCCAACAGCGTAGGAACTTGAACAGCTCACCGAAGAAAAAGATTCAAGTGCAACCACGGATGTTGCTAGGTATGCTTAGAATAATTTTGGAAGAAAGTGATACCATGTACTCCTGTAACCGCTGTGGAAATATCGCCAAGTAAACGTGTCACAATGGATAGATGCGGTGCAAAATATCAAAACACATTAAAAACTATAACATAATACAACATGAGCGTGTGGTGTGGTGTGTTATAAAACATCTATAAACTGATCTTTATTCGGGCTATAGCGCCCGTTTATTACCCCTCGTGGCCGTGTGTTACCAGAAACACGTCGCTATACCTCTCGGCCTACGGCCTCGGGGAATGAGTTTATGGTAACGCACGGCCCCTTTGGGGTAATAAACGGGCGCTATAGCCCTCATGACCAGGTAATAGAAGTTAATTTTTCATACATTTCATAGCATATTACCATCTCACTCAGACTAGGGCGATACCCTGTACCCTATGCTACTTCCATGGTTTCGAATCACCGGGATCATTACCTCATAGGCAAAGAATATATGCGGATTACACCTCGGAATTGCCATTTCTTCAATGCATGTTTGTCAAACTCGAACAAAATTTGCTCGTTAACCTTTGTGGTCTCCCTTGGCAGTCAAATAAGAAAGCTTTGTCTTTTGTTTCTTGGCTCATTAGGTACTGTCGAACGATACATTCAGCTCATAACATGAAAAATATTTATGAAATTACCTTGTGGAACACCTGAAATGACAACATTTTTGAAGCTTTGATCTGGCACAGTCTTTTTCACATAACAGTCGCCTTTCCGATCGCCAGATTTGACATAGGTCCAAGCCACACATTTTTCCGTTTCTCGGTAGGTTCTGCAGCACGCTGGAGCTGAACAAACCAAGATAGGCGATTGCGGCATATCAGAACCACATCGATCCATATTGTCTTCAAAGCTGCATTCAAATAACTCTGCGTGAAAAGAAAACCAGTGACGTCATTAATGAGCGAATTCACATGGCCATGTTCGAGTAACAATCATCTTACAAGACTCAAAGCAGTTCGGCGCACCGAGTTGCAAATACTGCAACTGTACAAATTTGGCATAGATTCTGAACATCATTGAAGATTCCAGCGCTGTTAGGTATTTATGCAAGTTTACAATGATGACAAAAATATTATATTTTTGTCAGAAATTTGTAATTTGTAATTTGTTTCTCTTATTCCAAACTTTGCACTGTGACCCCTGATTTTTGTAGTTAATTTGGAAAACAGACGGTTGAAAGTTTCATTTAAATAATGTGTTGATAACTTAAAACATTTAGAGCCTAATCATGACTATAGCACCTTGCTTAAAACGAATAATATACATTCCGCTTCAATGAATTTTCATAATATAGACGAAGTTCACCGACTTTTCTAACCGGTAGCCAGTTTGATTAAGACATTCGACCGAAATCCAGGATATTGTTAAACTGGACATCGTTCCCAATACATTTTTCAGGTAACAACTACTAAGTTTTTCTGGTCTCTGGTAAGCAATTTTTTTCCGAATTTGCCCGCCTTCAGTATTTCATTACGTGACAAACTGTCATCCCGATTAATTTAATAGATAACAAAATCAGACCCACGCAGAAATGATCACGAAGAGGTTGCCTTTGAGCAATCATGACGATCAGAACTGATGGTTGCACTCATAGGATAATTGGGTGTCCATGCTCATTCAAAAGTTTCAAGATACCACGTTCCAAGACTTTTCAGCAGAAAAGACTTCTTTTTGAGAACTTTAGACTAGAAAACATTACTTTATTTACGATATTTAGGAGTGTAAGGGATAATATCACGACAGGGTTACAGCCAAGTCAAATCTGAATAGAGTAAGGAGATTGTTTGCTGCAGTATTGAAGCATCAGTGTAGTCTATTATTTTTGTCTGTCCGAGTTCAACCGATTGCAGATTTAACAGCCATAACCTACATGTAAGCGTTTGACATTTACAGTCACCTGTAATCTAGATATGTCCATATATAGTCAAGGGGGCGTTCCTTGGTATTCAAAATGCCCATGTGAGTGCGCTGTTTTTAAAAAGCGGCCATCCGCTTAAATCTGTGATTGGTTAGATTTTCTCTTTCCATGGTAACTGTGGCAAAATTGGAACAGGTGGCAGTATACCTTTAAGGGGATCTAAGTCGACCCTACCCCAGGTTGAGACTCTCATCCACATTATGAATTTATAGTTTGAGCCAGATCAGAATTCTGAAAACAGGAGACCAAAACTTTACCTTTTTGTGAGTTTGACGTATCCGATACGTGTTTTAATAACTTTCAAGGGCCAGTTTTCTTCAAAAACACGGACCTGATTTGTTTTCTGTTGTGTTCACGGACGATGCCTCACTTGTTAATCATTTTCTTATTCTACTGATATTGCCTGGTAAATTGCCAAACAAACGTGAACGTGAACTCCGTCCATTGTGTGAGTTAGTTGTTTTTAACGAGGCGGAAAGTGCCTTTCACTTGTACAAGCCGTCGCCATGAGAGATGACAACTTCGATATGCTTTTATCTCACTCCTGTTAGGAAGTTTCCTTCAAAGTCCCCCTCTCTTTCTCCATTCATTTCGCTCAGTGCAGTTTTGTATGTGACTGACAGACTAAAGAGACAGAATTTGTCAGAGATGCACACTTGCGGTAGTTTTCACAATTTAGCGCGAAGGAAGAATATTGGAAGAACGTTTTCAATTACTGTGCATTAATGAGTCATTAACCGCGTGCAGCACTCAACAATGCTCCGAGATTAAAGCATAAATTGTCCCAAAGCCCCGGCTTTTATTATGCTGCGGAACAATGTGTTAGATAAACACGTAATTCACCTCTGCGATTTCTCCAGGGAAGTACAATATTTAAACCTTTTTTTCAACGGGCTTGTATTAGAATGAAATGCTTCAGGAAGCATGCCCCTAGACAAACTTTTGCATGCTTTTAAAATGACATGTCTTAAATATTGACGAAAATTATGTCCTTTCCACAAAGCCCCACTTTACACCTGCCTCGTAGTAACTGCCTGATGAACAACTGACCCGATAAGTATTTATCACGAATCATTTAAAAGTCATGAGAAGTGTTAGCGCCTTTGCAGCCTTGTTTTGCCTCGCAAGATGTCAAACATAAGATTGTACGTATGTTATCAGTCATATTTTTAAAAACAAATAAACATTTCATTCTTAGGCTCATTCTCGTGATTCAAATGAAGTAATTTTCTTGCTTTCCTGATCCTAACCTTCGCTGCACAATTCGGTGAAGCAAAATGATATGTACGGAATACTATTTCCGTTCGAATAAAAATATCTTGCCATGTGACGTAGCGGAAAAAGGAGTCTCGATTCAATAAATTGGAGCATGTGTAGCTTTTGTTAGGGCCGACTATCCTCTTCAGAGTTAACCATTAGATCTTATGGGGAGAGTGCTCAAAAATGAAAACATCTGCGAAAGTAAGTATTTTTAAACGACAGCTTTGTTTCCGTTTTTCAGAAAAATGAAGTTTTGAAATTCTGGAAAAATTATCAATGCTCTGAAAACTGAAAAAAATATGTGAAATCATATTGCGCTGAGACCATAAATTGCTTTTTCTTCGTTCGTACAATAACACTCTCACTATCTCATGGTCCATGTGCCATTCTTCATTTGACATGCAGACAAGCGTCATTGCGTAAATATGAAACGTATATACAACACACACACATAGATGAGGATGAGGGGGAAACTTTATGAATTTCATGTTTTATTGGAAATTTTTTTGAAACATTTTTTCTCAATTCATTACTCTAATCAACAAGCAACTCAAATTACCGCATCACGAATCAGAGAAGAATGAAACAACGCAGTCATACTTGTTAACATAGGAAAAACACACAAAAAAATGACACAAAATATGAAAAAGTACGAACGCGAATTGAGGACGTTCATTATCATCATGGCAAATTAAATGTGAATCTCGAAAAGGAAACGTTAAATGTCACAATTGATATATATTTCTTCAATGGCTGATGTACATCTCATCCCAGCAGCGTTAGCTGGCCTACAGGTAATCACAATGCTACAATAACAACGCATCAGTTTATTGTCAAGAATACTAATGCACATTTTCAACGCTACATCCATTGCTTCTGAACACATACTTTAGGCAGTCGCGTACTTATTTGCATAGTTCGAATTAGGAGTTCTTACCTTCCTCAGTGCAACCTGAACACCTATTAGTGTCGTTTGTTTCTTCGCAGTGTTCTTCAATATTAACATCATCCTGATCATGATAGTTCTGAAAAAGGAAATGACGTTCTGATAAGTTTTCTCATACACCAACAAAAAACCCCGGCTGAATGGTTAATTACATAAAATGTGTACCTGGCTATCCGTGTATAGAAAGCATACTGCTGTAAAATACATGTAAATATGTCTTATTTATCATCCTTGTAGGGGCGCAGTTTGTTCTCAATGGTACATAGTGTTGTACAGACCGTGAAAACGAAAAAAGTTGCGGTCACATAAATAGTATTCATAATAAGTTTGAGAGAGAGAGAGAGAGAGAGAGAGAGAGAGATGTCGAGGACTGACTCTTCTTTTTTCCTGGCCTAATCGTGTGCATTTTGCACATTATTTGTGAAGTTCACACATGTCAAGTAAAGCGTTGCGAGTCTTATGCATGTAGATACATAGACACGGTTTGTCCGAGATAAACACATAATGAAGAAGATGTATGGTTAGAATTTATCTTACCAAGTTGCGATAGTCGTCCAAATCACCACACATACCGAAATACATCACTGCGTTATCTTTCACAAAATTTCGCGGATGTTCCATCAATGTCGCCCTGTTCAGTTCACACAATCCGTTTCTTCGGTTGTAGTTGAAAGACAAACATGACGGCAAAATATTGCATTGAAGGTAACACAGACGAGCAGTTGAGGTCCTCGATGTTTTTGCGACGTTTCCTGTCAACCTGTGGTTCCGAATTCTGACGTAGAGCCACTGTGAATCAGTGTCCTGTGGGTCTACACATGTAGATAGGACATTTCCGAGCAACAGACAACAAAACGCTGCGACAAAAGATGTGAATGTCATCAAATTCATCCTTGAGGCGTTCAACATAATGAAAAGATGAAAACCAAAATGCCGTGTGATTAATTTGATATGACAAGATGATTTTAGAATAGATTTCGGCCCGACCTGCCACGTTAGAAGTCACTATGTGCCAAGAGCTAAACTTCGACTCTCTTAAGGGAAGAAATTGACTCCCTTCAGTCATTTGACAACGCGTACTTTGTTAAACAGCAAAATGAATGGCAATATAATAATCTATTATGTAAATATCCCCGCCTCTTGATTGTGAAATATTATCCAGTATACCAACGCGCTAATTATATTACAGTACCAAATTGCAGACAGCAAATAAGTATGCTATTAGCTTTATTAATGAATTATGAGTACATGATATTCTTGTCAATGTTATGAGACACATGTAGAGATATATTTATATGCTGATCGAGACTGCGATGTTTTGAGCCAATAATACGAATTGTGAAAAAAATACTTATCTAAAGGTAAAAGTTCTGCTACAGTGTATTTATTTTGAATGATAAGAGAACGTGCGGCAATCGACATATCCTTTGATGTTCTGTGTTAGAATGAAAAAAAATTGTACTTGACAGTCAAGAAATCTATGTATGCCAAAACACTGAACTCCAAACTCAAATGACAAGCGCTGTACAATTCTGTTGTTATCTACAACTTGGGGGCCTCATTTCAGAGCCCAACAGTTGAAATATTTTCACAGTCTTACATTTTTTTCGAAAACAAAAATTTCATGTCTTCCCATAGAGTTCACGCAGCGATGGCGGCCACTTTGAATGCCAAATCTCACAAAATGTTCGGTAATTTGTTTTTCTAATACCAGTTTGCATGGTGACCACTGATTTTATCCTGGATTTGCGAAGAGAAGTTTTTTAGTGTTGTCTAGGAAAGTTTGGGCAACTATTTACAAGAACTGTCTTTTTGTAGAATTCTATTTTCAGAAAAATAGTAAAATGTTTAAGAATGGAGATAAACTTAACTCAACTTCTACAAACTATCTACTTCAGGCCATACAGATCCGAAAAGTTAATATTTTGAATGGAGAATGCTTTATTCTCTCCATAATACTGGCAGACGTAAAACAATTTTACCCATGTGTGTACTGTAGTAGCACTCAAACATAATCCACATTGAATAAGCTTATAGCAAAAGAGACTCTGTCACAAATTTGTATTACTCTTAAGTTTATGCTACCTTACTTATTTATAACACAATTAGAACTAATTTGGGATAATTGGATAGTATGTTGTTTAATCTGCAAATGTAAGCTCATCTGCTTTTCTTTGTAAGTTATACAGTCACTTGATTTTAAGAGTAATTTGTAATATTGCAATATTTAGCTGAAGGGCACCTAAGACTTCATAAGGATAAGGCAGACAGTTTTGATACTCATGGATATTTCAAGGTTAACTCCAATATGCATCATATACTGCAAAATAATGACAGAAAACATTCTTGATTTTGTTGATCAGAAAATAAGGACAATGTCCACATCGTTTGTCCATTTTCCATATTATACTGATTCCTTTTACAGTTTTTTAGCAATATACAATATCCTAGTTTGAACGCCTTCAAATACTCACAAATATATTAAACCTCCCTCCAGGAATGGAAATTCACATAATTATATAATTCATAATCCACTGTAGTATCAATGCTTTCTAAATATCAATTTTTAGATCAGCTAACTCAGAACATCTGTAGTTGAATTTTACAATTTCGTCTTTTTGCAATTGCTTCACTTAAAAATAGAAACTTTAGGATCTAGAACATGCTGAATTAAATCAAATCAATAAATAATATAATAATAAGCTTAGAGAAAGAAAAGCAAGCTGCAATCATTTGTATAGTGCAGGCAAAAATTCAGTTTTATAGCAAGAAATATAAAATAAGTGCTACTTACTGGTATCGTTTTCTTCTTAAGCTGTGATGAAATGATCTTGATCATCAGAACATAAGACATCTGCATTCGAAATGTGTAAAAACCAAAAATATTGCTGACACTTGCCATATGACTTGGAAACAATTATACTATACAGTAACTATACAGTACTATACAGTAACGTGTTTAATTTATAGTATATAAAAATTATTGATTTGTTCTGCACAATTTCATCTGCATAGAAAATATGGTTGCAAACTAGGGGGATAGTGCATTTACAAACACTTTGACTTTTTGCATTTCAACGTTTGTAGGAGTGCAAATTAAAATTAAAAAAAATGCAGCTTGGTAGATACAAGTGTTAAAATTCGACCCACAGTACTTTCATGGGGTAGATATAGTTTCCACTGCAACAAGGGGGTCAAGTGCGGAGTATAGGCCTCCAAAATCATAAAATGAAATCGATAATTTTATAGACTACGGCAATGATAACCTAATCAATGAAAGCACAAGAGTGTACCGCCTGTACATTCCCAAGGAATTATGTGAATAATTTGTTGAAACAACGAACTCGAAGCTGGTCGCATGGTTTCATAAGCATTGTAACCAGGGTCAGGCGCAACGTTACACAGGTGTTCGAGCAGTTAGGATTCAGTCGATTTTTTTTGTTCTCGAGAAATAGCGTAACTTTGTCTGAGGTAAATTTTCTAGGCCTATGCTGTCTTTGAAATAGTGTATAACTTTGCGGAAGGTACGTGTAGATAGAAAGGTCGTTTGGCATTTGCTCCATACACGAACGTGAACGCAGCGTTCCCCACTCACGCGACGGACGACACAAAATGATTGACATCTCGCCCACGGCGTATTGATATTTTTCCTAAAGTAGTTCCAAAGTTTAAACGCGGAATCGTTACGGAAAACTTCTTGTAGTTTGCAAATATAACGAATTCTTGGCTTGTGCATGTGATAATTACATTATTTCGAAAATGTTCAGCTCGAAAAAATACTCGTGATATAATGACCGTGTCACCACGAGTCGAAGACGAGTAGTGACACGGTCATCACGTCACTCGTATTTTCCTTCGCTGAACAAAGAAAAAATATTTGGGAATAATATTTAGATATTTTTTCAAAGACGGAAAGTACATTATATCATGATTTGTTCTGTCAGATTCGGTCAACATACGGCAGTTTATCTCCGCTTACGACCAAACCATCCTGATAACAATGCTCATTACAATCATGGCACATCACCCGTCTCCAAGGTGATTCGGAAGGTCGGTCCCGAGTTGAGCTCAACGCGGCAACGGAGTAATATTGTACAACAGCATACAAGTAAAATGAAGTACACACATAGGACAATTTCGGATGTTAAATTCAACGTACGCGTTCCAGGCTTCGAGTAGACACATCGAAAACATCTATTTATTAAAGTAGCGACATCATCAAACTTTCCTTACCTTAACATGTGAAATAATGCCGCTCAATATTTGGCTTGCTGTCAATGTCAGCGTATTGGTTGACGTCGTCCGGCTTCGAGTAAACCTATCAAGATGGCGCTGTCCGTATGTTCGGCATGACTTTCTGCGATTCCGCGACGTTGACCAAATTCCTCATCGCTCTCAGTAGCCAAGGAATCTCTACCAAACGCCGGAAATTGATGATTTCGTTCACTGACATTTTGTGGTCGACAGTAAAATCCCTAAGGCTTTCCTTATAGCCATCAAATTTTACTAATTATTAAAACCAGTACAAATTGATCGATGTATCTACATGTTGACGTATCGTTTTTTGGACTAGCCTTTCTCCAATGGGGAATATCACGAAAAAAAGTACGTTCCGAAACTCTCAAAATCAGTCATTTCATGCCCTCAGTTAAAACAAACATCAAATCATTGCGGTCGAAAAGTGAATACCCAGTCGGGTTCACTAAATAAAACCCGGGCAATTATTTTTGTTCATATATAACGATTTAAAAAGCGTTAGGGTATTGAACTTTCCGTAACGTAATTTGCATATCTATGTCGTCACCGGGTGATAGCGCGACTGGCTTTTGACGTCTCTCTGCATTTCGGAAAAGTGTGCTTACATTTTCCTAAAACATCAAGGGTAAGGTCGTGTCGGAAACTGACCCATAGCAACCACACAAAATGATCCCGGTGCTCCATCTTAATACTCAATATTTTGCTATTCACACGCTGAGTAAATTTCCTTCATGATTCTCATGATATAGTCCATTGCTTTGACAGGCTTCAGCAGGATAAGAGGTCAGAAAT
>LD344066.1:579961-591440 GCA_001465055.1 Ptychodera flava | reverse complement strand
TCTCTGCTCGCTAAATACGATCGACATTCTCTAAATGGGTCAAAGGTCAAATCGTCTATCTAATATTAGACGCCACATGGCTTGGTCGATCCCATTAAATAGTACATACATCAACTCTAATTGTATTATGTCAAATTCTACATTCCTGTCAAATATAAGTTAAATAATGTTTCCTTTTTCCAGTCATGGGCAAATTTATGCAATGATTTCGCAATATCGACGATTAAAAGAATTAGTAAACAAGTGACTGATAAACTCAAAGTTTACCTTTTGAAAACCATTTCCAGTGGCGTTAACTCCTGATATATCATCGGTATCATACCGTTTGTATTGCAGGGTAGATATTGTTTTTATACAAATTGGTTAATGGATTATAACGTACTTTACCTGCTTGCCATTTGTCATGTCACATGACACTGTTTTACGAATTGAACAAGAACGCCAGAAACAAATAACATCAACATAACTGCAACTATCATCACTATACTCCTCCTCCTCCTCCCCCTCCTCCTCCTCCTCCTCATCATCATCATCATCATCGTCGTCATCATCATCATCATCATCATCATCATCATCGCCCTCATAAACTCATTGACTTCATAGATTGTAGGAGTCCTGGGTAGAATTGCACAACTTAATCCGCTATAATCTGTAGAATACCTATATGACTTTCTGTCAATTATTTTATCTTCAATTTCTATCCATCTCTTTCAGCCATACTAGCCATGCTCGGTAACAGCTTCGTAATTGAAATGTTCCGAAGACACCGAGAACTACTGTCACCTACAACAACACTGCTAATCAGCCTTGCCGTGGCAGACCTCGGTAAGATCATACCATAAATCAACTATTCCTTCATCTCACATAACCTCGGAAGTCGTTGTAAAGAGACTTTCCTTTACGACTCTTTACTTCAAATAACCTCGTATAAATATCTCCGTGGTTATTGTCGATAAAATTCGACTCAGTTGCTAGGCAACTAGTGATAGAACACACAATTACGTTGACAACGAGTTCAAGTATAATCTTTTGCTTGCCTTTGTCTTACCGCCAATGAGCTAGATGTCTGTCTGTGAGTTTATCTGAGTTTATCCATAAACCTGTCTGTCATTGTCTGAGTCCCATAGAAATTATCTGTAAACGTTCACGTATATCTGTATGGGAGACAAAATAAAGCTTGGAATAAAGTGATGGAACGAGTAATATTGAACACATGTATCAAGTGAAAGGTTCGAATTCTGACATTAACTCTTGTCAACTCTGGAAATTTAAAGAGGGTGAAAATTTGTCACGGAAATAAAGCGAGACATGAAATAACTACATGTTTGAACTCATTCTAGCCGCTGGGGACACTTACACTAAAATCCAATTTACTTGTGACATCAGTAAAACCCTCTTCAGATCCTATAAATTGCAGAAAAGAAACTTTTAAACCGAATCAATTTTATTCCTGAAATGGTAATCTGAAGTTAGGCTTGTTCTGGTTTCCCTGGCAACTAAATCTCATCTGAAACACACGATTGACATTTATACGTTAAATTGCATTTCATCCTAATTGATTTTGTTTAATTTCGATAAATGAAATTGAATGTTCCCTTTTATGAGGAGATTTTCCTGTAAACTGAAACTAGCTGGATTAAATTGACAGTTTAACCAATACTGAATACAGCTGCTAATGGATCTTCTGGAAGTAAGTCTTTTTATTCACTTTTCCCTTCAGGAATGGCAGTCTTTGCCATGCCCTTTCCAAGTTTATCCAGTTTCGCCGATGGGTGGTTGTTCGAAGATGCCGGTTGTCAGTTCCATGGATTTGTCGGGATATTCTTTGGCTTGGCAAGTATTGGAAATCTGGCTGTCATCAGCGTCGATCGTTACCTCGTTATCTGCAGACGAGACCTTCGTAAGTGGCCACTTTCTGTCAATTGCGTGTTATCTTTTACCGCAGAGCTCAAAAGAAGCGTTGTCAATGGTATCACGTGACCCTTACATGGCTGACAAGGCTGTTGAAAGAGTCTAAGTATGACGTCATTGATGAGCTGAACACTCTTGTATGGTTACTTCTAAAATCTTAAACGTGCAGAAACCATGGTTTTCAAAGGATACTTGTTATGACAAAGAAAGCGCGCGAAAGCCGGCATCTCCGGTTAAGTCGTTACTATCAAACGGCTCACTATATGTTGCTTAGGATTTGTAAAACTGCTTGACTTTTGATTGATGATGAAATAACCAACTGCCATAAAACGACGAATTAATAAGAATAGACCCCCAAAAAGCAAACAAGCATATTTTTCGTGCAGATAAATGAAAATCAGAATCACAATATCTGCTCGACCACTGTGTCAGGGATTACTGTACCGATACATGTCAGCTGAAATATTGAGCTAAGAGGATTAGCCATGGAGGTAATGAAATGAACATTGGACAATGGTACAACTGACATGGGTTGTTAGGGATCGAGTTAGCGGTCCCTGAGAAACACGGCGCCGTTGCTCAGGGAAATCAGATAACGCTTTGAGAGGCGGTACTTTTACAGAATACTTACTGAAGTTAAAAATAATCTTATTTTCAAGAGACTTGGTATATTTGAAAAGAGAGAAGGGATTAGGACATTGGTTTCAATCGCAGAGAATGAAATTGAATTGTAGCTTGGTAATCTCCTTATAAGGAATTCACATCAAACGAACGTGCATGTCACTGAGTGTTGTCTAGGACAGTATATCTCAACGACTCGTTTATTGGATCGATAGAGCAGAACCATTTCCTATGGGGGATTCGTCAAACCAGTAATAACATACAGTGACAAGTGATGTGTTAGTTCAGCGTATGATTGGCATGTTTGGAATTTGCTTGAGGTTGGAAGACGTGACACACCTGCACAGGGTCATTGCAGGGTTAAATATATAAAATAGATATAGAAGATGTTTACTATGTCCTTTCCAAGCAGAACGTTTCTTTTCGATCTAAAAGACGAAAAAATCAGTTTTATTCTAAAAGCACTAATTGTAGAATAATAGAAATCCTCAGGAGTGAATCAATGTCACTACTTTAGGATACGATCTGTAGTTTTACAGCAACGGTAACATGCCAATTCAACAAACAAAAACCACGATAGCAAAACTTAGTTGTTCTCTCTGGAATTCATCATCGTTGTATCTCATCTTAGGTATTCTTCTCTGACAAATTTTGTTTCTTTCAGCCTTAAAAGGGAACAATATATTTTGATCAAGAATCTTCAAAATTACATCTCATAAAATCAGTCGAATCAGTGACAAACTAAATGTTGAGTGTGTCTGTGTGCTGCCAGGTTAAAACTCCCATAGCTTCTGTAACTTTTAAAGTATTAACATTGGTCTTTTTTCCAAACATGCATTATGTCACACAGTTGAACTTATTAAAATGTTTGTCTGATTAGTATTAAACTTCTGAAAATAATGCATGGCCAAGTGTTAATTCGCAAATAATGTCGTGTTGTGTAACACCAGAATGTGGCTGCCAATGTACGGCTTTATTTAAAATATGAACAATTCAGCGAAATTCAACAAGATCTTTATAATCATCTGACCCTTCTCTATGTATTGATCGAAAGGCAACTGACACTCTTTATGTACTGATCAACTCTGCAATAAAATCTGTCATGTAGGAAGCTATTATGTATTAAAGATAGAGTGCATTGCGGTGTGTAAAAACGGCACTTAAACTTTGTTGTTGTCAGATGCATGTTTTAATGTGACTCCCACGTCACCGCGGAGTGTGAAAATACTATCACTGACTGGCACATAGCTTTCATTACTGAATAGCCGTACCGAATAATCTAAAATCACTGAAGTGTGATATTGGGTGAAATGTTCTGAAAGAAAGATGGCTAGAGACGCTGATACCAAGACTGTAAGGTGTGAGATAGTGAGTTAGTTTGAGTGTTATTTAATAACTACTTTTATCGGTAACTTATCGAAGACTATAAATTACTGCTACTTCAAAGTCAATCATTTCATCCTACCCTTCACATTGACGTTGAAACCATTATACTCAGTAGTGCGTGTAATTGTTGGAAATAGACTGCGTTGGTGTTATCTTTCCGTTGTTATTCTTAATTAAGCTGTGCATTCTCCGACTTAAGTAAGATCTTCTGTCATTAGACGAGAAACGCAATCGATCAGTGATCTCTAAAGTCCGTTCAATCATGAAGGTAGCACACAGATGATTCAATATACGTGAAACATTTCTACCAAACACGCCGACTATTTTCAGCCGTCGTTTAATATGAATCACTGGGTAGTTCACTTTTACAATATTGCTGCTGCTTTTGCCTATCTCTGTATTTTATCTTTATCTCTGCGACGAATCATTGCGTCACATTTTCTTCAATGTTTACGCAGAAATAAACGTTATGAACTGCAAGTCGAACAGGCATAGTTGTAAACAATTTCTATCCCAGTGACGTCACTCGACTCAGAATTCTGTGTCTGTGTGCCCTTGGCTGTTCGAACTGAAAGCACAAATTCTACATTTTCAACTTTAGAAATGGGATCAACATTCTAAATTGTTTAGCTAAATATCGATGCTATAACTGAATGCTCTACACAATGATGGGTCAAAAGTAGGGTTCAGAAGTCATGTTTGAATTAAAACATACTTCTGTCGAAATTTTATCGGCCAAAAATTCGACGAAGACAAAAGAAGGTGTTAAAACCGCGGTAGATATGTGTATATCCTTCCAATGGCAGTGCCCCAATAAGGTATTTTGAATAAGTCTACAAATAATATACTCTCGCTCCTTTAACTCAAACTCTATAGCTGTAATTGTCCCGCCACAAACATAATGTGAATAGTTTGTGAATGTAGGCCCTATATCTTGCGAATGACATTCGTCAAGAACGATATCTTGTTGTTTAAATGTATTTTGAACCAAAGGGTAATAGCTCTATAGTGTAACTACCAGTATGCATTTATTGTTGTGAAATGTATACGCCGTCCAGTATATCATATCGCCACGGAGTTCCCCATGGATGAAAGTGATCGATGAGTGTTAATGGAAGATCAAGCATCCTGATGATGCGTTTATAATTTCCGCTCAATCCTATTTAACGTTTCGTTAAATCTGCCCTAGGAAAATGAGAAGGAATGATATTGTTTTAATAGATCTCTAATCCCATGCGAACTTTCAGGTTTGCTATCATCGTATGCAGATTTGCAAGAAAGAACGATATGTTCGACTTTTATACGGTTACTTTTTTCTTCTCACAAACATAAACTCCAGTATAATTTCAGGGAATGAGTCAAATATGCACTCACACGCACGCTACAAGAGTATCTTTTAAAGACTTAACGACCATAGATGTAAAAAATGTTTTCTTCTTTGTACTTTGTTTACAGTATGGTCGTATCGTCAATATGGCGGACTGATAGCTGTCGCGTGGTTCAACGCTCTCTTTTGGGCCCTCGTTCCCATATTCGGCTGGAGTTCGTATTCTCTCGACCCGAACGGCACAGCGTGTACAATTAACTGGATGGACAATGATGGCGGATATATATCATTCGTGTGTTGTGTTTTTGTAGTGTGTTTTGTCGTGCCAATCGGCGTGATGTGTTTTGATTACTACGCTGTCTACAGGAAGATGAGAAAAGCTGGCTACTCACACAACACCACTGGGATTTCAAATATTGCTGCTGCGAACGAGGATGACGCGGGAGACTTGAAAGATGGCAATGCTTACCCTGTATTTGATTGGTCAGAAGCAAAATACGTCACAAGGGTGAGTGAAAAAATGTTGGACTCTGATGGGACTTCAACACATTTCACAAGGTGTTTGGTACTAAATCACTTTCGACATGTGCACTGAACCTAAACAAATCAGTTGTAGAATTATGACATTGAAGTAGTATACGCCTCATACATGAAAGACTTAAACTTTTGTTCAAGCTTTCCTCAAGCAATTTGAAACTTTTAAGCTAATCTCTTTAAAAATCAAGAATAAAAATTGGGGTTCACTGTGCAAATTTTGGTACTAGAGAAAGAAAGTACTCAACATGTACCGATATTTGAAATTCAAAATGGCCGCCATCCCTGTGTTATCCGTATAGGGAAATTGAAATACCCGATTTTGAGAGAGCGAATAACTTTCCCCATGGTGCTTTCTACCTGGGACTATTTTGTACACATTGCTGCTGAGTTTGGGATATTGACCATCGCTACTATAATAATCATCATTGCCATGTACTATGCATGGCAAATCGAATAAACTCTAACTATCGAACTTACTAATTTTATAAAGAAAATTATTTGTTTCTCAACCCTGTGTGTGCAGATAAGCCATTGCAACCGCTCATGTTCACTTGAAAAACAATACCCCCCAAAAAAAACAAACAAACAAAAAAACAAAAAAAACTTAAAGTAAAAAAATGAACAATGTGTAACACACGACAGAAAATGTAAAATGTATCATCTGTAGAATCCCATGTACACAATGTAAGGTTCTGAAGAGTTGTGTAATCACCGACATCATGGTTGATGTCAGAATCATGGTCACAATAATGGTTAATGTCAGAGTTTCCAATGCTTGCAAGTATTTCTGATTTGTTTGTTTGCCATCATGTCGGTAGATCTAAAGAGTTGTGTTATCACCGACATCATGGTTGATGTCAGAATCATGGTTACATGATCGTGGTTGATGTCAGAATTACTAAGTACCATTGCTTGCAAGCATTTCTGATTTGTTTTGTTTTACATCATGTCGGTAGCTTGATCTTGTGAGGTACAAAGTCGCATTACAAACCATGAAAAAATCGCATTCAGTCCGCATTATTTTTGTTAGAGACCTGGAATGCGAACTAAACCTTTTACTTGTTTCGGCATTTAATAGTGAGTAAAATTGATTAAATTCTGGATTCACTGTCAGATAGTTTGAAATTAAGAAACGATTAGTGATAATTAATTGGAGCAGCTGCCCAAGTACCTTCATCTAATCCATTAAGCCACCTAAGCTTAGCTATGCTGTAAATCAATTTCAACGCATAAAATGTTGTGAAATTGCTAATGTATTCAGCTCAATGGTTTGAATTTCCTGTGGCAATAATTCAAAGAATGTACAAGTATTATATTGAGTCAAAGAGTTATTTCAATTGTTATTTCTTCCTATTTGATACAGAATTCATTCTGGTGTAACAGAAATAAATTTAAAAATTCAGACCATAAAATATTGAATACAATATTTAAATTGCAAGAAATGAATCGCGACAAGTCTTGACCCGAACTAATGACATGTCTATCGAACAATTCTGAAAAGTGTCGTTTTGGCACTTTTTTATTGACACTTTTTGATTTATATAAAAAAATTATGATAGATTCACACTTTCTAAAATATCTTTCGACAGTTCACACGTGTTAAGTCCTGCAACGTAAGAAATCAAACCTGGTTTTGCTCAAATCACTTATTTTGGAACGTTTGCACCAACGTCCAGCTGCCGACTATACAGAGATCGTATCTCCGAGTTCATAAAAAATGGGAGACAAAATTTGGCAACCTGAAAAACAAGAAAGGAAAATTTGAACTGCGATAGAAAAATATAGACTTCTTGGAACGTTGAAAAATTATAAACGTAAAGTTTGTTGTCGATATTCATTTAAAGGGATATAGTCGTCGGAAATGCGTCTGTGCGAGTTTCTTGTTTACAAACAATGTATTTCGTGCACGATATCAAGATGCACCTGATCATCATAGGTGCAACATTTAAATTATACGATGATAGATTATGGCAGACATGTTTTAACTGTCATCAATCACCATTGTGCCTTGGATACATTGTTGCCATGGGTGGTATGGGTCCCATACGACCTTTGAGCGCAGTTCCGACGACTGTATCCCTTTAAGAGTTTGCATAATGCATGCGTTTAAGACAGGTTAGTACCGGCATTCTCCGTTTATAATAAACAATACGACTTTCATTAAGATGAAACCAACTCGCGTCACGGAGTTTCGTTTTGAGGGGAGCTGGGGGTTTATTGACAAATATACTATAGAATTATGTATCTATTGCGTCAGTGTTATGATTGACGACTCCTTGGAGCCTGGTACAAACTTTTCTGGACTAGTGCTGTCTTATCAGCCCAGTTGCATAACGATATTTTGATTTTATTTGTTTATTGCAGATGTGCATAGCGTTGGTCATAATTTTCTTCATATCCTGGTCTCCGTACGCTACCATATTTCTCTGGGCGGCGTTTGGCGATCCAACCAACGTTCCAATCAAACTAAACGGCGTCGCTGAAGCATTCTCCAAGGCGTCGGCGTTTCTCAACCCTGCCGTCTACGTCATCATGAACCCCCGTTACCATGTCTACATCAAGAAGATGCTGGGATGTAAAACAACGAACCAACAAACATCTGCCAGCCTGAATAGCGATCGCGTTCGAAGACGAGTCGAGTTATTTTCGAACAAGCAACAAACTCTGGAAGTCTGATATGACAAAGGAAAACATCGGGTCTCCTTTACGGAAGCATACTACATAGGAGCCCTGAAATCCAAAATTTCAACACTCTGCAATAAAAGGAGACTGATTATAAGAAGAATGTCACATTGAAACAAGTTAATATAAAACCATCAATGTCAACATTGGTTTATTTGTTGTATAGCCAGTTGTATGCAAATATCTGTAGAGATATGAACTCTATCGATTGTCACTAGAATGAGGAAAAGCCGTATACGATGAGACCTGAAAACACTTCAAACGTTTGAAAATGTTTACATTTTACTACAATCTAAGAGTCTAAATATTTCATGCAGATGAACGGTTATATTCGTAAGGCAACAGAATATCCATATGGCTTAATTATCTATAAAAGAATTGAATGCACATATCAAAAATTGAATACTAAACAGCTTGGAAGTTGTGATTCCTACGAATTGTAAGATGTACGAATCAACGCTTCAAAAGTTTTTACATCAGCACGACACGGCACCATGTACATAAGAAACAAAAAGTTGGCTAGTCTAGCTGGCTAAGTAGCACTCTATAGGCTTGCTCGTCCAAAAATACAGTCTTATTCTGCGTTAATCTTTGATGCCATAATGGCCCTAATATTTCAAATCCTTGTTTCAAAAAATATGAGTTTGCCAGGTTAAGCGTGAGCCAACTCAACACAGCACCAAACTAACTCAACTTTTAATTTATGTGTACACAATTTAGTATTTAGAAATTACTGTGAAACTGACATTGTTCTCAGCATTTTCATGCGAAAACTGAAAAGATTGGTGTTAGTACAATTGAAATATTGTACATGTGTTTCTTTTGTAAAATGCAGTACTTTTATTCCCTGAATTCGTTTGTACACTTGGAGAGTGAATGACAGGTCACTCTTTCTTCAAAAGTATTTGTGTATTTAATTTCAATGTATATAAATATTTTAATTTCCTGGAATACATCGGCACTGCATAGAGGCTGAAAAAATGGCAATCCTGATAGACATGGGTTAATAGAGTTCATGAAATGTGACCATCAGCTTATATCGTGTTTTGTACTCAATTTATAGAATGTTGTTATTAACGTTAGAGTAAAGGCATCTGTGGCTGTACATTATCATTACATATTTTTTGTCATATTAAAAGACAGAACCATGCATGAATTTTCATAATTTGATTAGACACCAGTGTTAACCCTTTCATACCCGTTTATGTGTAAACAGGTCTAGTCTCACAATTTAAATAACGAAGCTGGACTATACCATTTGTGGTGAATGGGTAGCGCAAAAGCTTGGTTAGCTGTGTTGTGGTTTGCAAAGTAAAAGACATTAGCCATTGACTCAGCAAATATCAACCCCTCTTGCCAGTATGTTTTGACCCAATCAATAGTGATTGGGGACGTCTTCACGGGCAAAATGGGAGAGAATTGGACAAATTCAGATGACAGAAATCATGTCATTTTCTTCGATTGTTCCGTTTGCAAGTGGATGATTGTTTTGTTTACGACTGTTAGTTCAGTTCAGTTTGGTAGTGTAAATCAATGGTATTTTTGAAGGCATTCACCAATGTAGATGTAACCACTGTTTCTGGTAGACTGTTCCACTCTTTCAATCCTACATGAAAAGTAGTGTTTCCTAATTTCACGTTTTGCATAACTCAGCATAACTCAAAGTCACGAAGCGGTTCAGGGACAGTCTCAGATTGTTGCATAAGTTCAAAAAGCAAAATTCATTCATTTTACAGGGGGAGGAGGGAGGGTTAACCTCCATTCATTTTGTAAACTTCACTTTCACAATTTTATTTTGTGATTATAAATTCTCTTCATATTGTGTGTAAAAATAAATACAAACTGGGCACTCATACTGTCAATTATTCCTGTATCTATTTCCAACTTGTTGGTGTCATGCTGACCTTGGTTAGTACTCAAGGTTGATCGATTACTTGACGATGTAATGTGGCCAGGGGAAACATATTCTTTACTAGCTATAGCAAAATGCTACATTGTACTCTCAGACAGGCATCAACATTTCGCATTTTTGAACTTTCGTTTAGTGGAAGGGATTTTGATGTAAACGAAGGAATTTCGTTTCTTGAACTTACCCACAGATGCCATAGGTGTTCCCAAGCTTTCAAAAATACGTGTTTCAAGTACAAGTATTTGCTTTTCAACAACTAATTAATTATTCAATGTCAAAACTGAGGTTTCAGAAACATTACAGGGCTCAATTTGGCTTGCCAGCAACATTGCAGCTCTCAGATATCTAATATTTTAAGAACCTAAAAAAAAAACTAAAAACCTCATTTTGGTTTTGGAGCTCAACTATTGGAAAAACAAGGAAATGCCGGGGCCGACTCGCAGCGATTTCGAAGCTGTTATCCAATTGGGTGGCTGAATCTTACCAATATAATGAAAACAATACAAATAGACTCCCTAAGTGGCTGTGAATAGTGACAATCGACCAATCAGATATAACCTTGCAAACACGCTGCGAGTCAGCCGAAATCAAGTGCCATTTGAGATTTATTCAATGCTAGTTGTACCATGTTTAGGGAAGCCTAATCGTGGTCGGGGTAAATTTTATCATTTCAGTAATTTCAATACTCTCATTTATAAATATTGCAATTCCTTTCAGTCAGCCGTATTTCATTTTTTCGTTGAGATCAAATCTAATAATTTAAGCCATCTTATTTTCAAATTAATAGTAAGTTTTTTCTATTTTCATCTTTGTTTGAACATGTTTTTTCTTGATTCTAATGAAATGTCTGAGCACCTTGAGTAAACACTTATAACACAAAAGTTGCACACTAACATGTATCCCTCTGTGTAAATGTTTCTTATTCAGCGTGGATGGAAAACCTCACATACAGTTTGTCAGGCTTGGCATAAGTTAAGATTAGGGCAATACAAATCTTTGAACAACAAGTCATTGACAATGACATAGTCCCCACTTGTAATAGGAGTATTAGTCTTGATGGGGCAGGGAAATGTGGTCATTAAAAAGTATCACTGGAGTGTATATGT
>LD344066.1:553046-564498 GCA_001465055.1 Ptychodera flava | reverse complement strand
ATTTCACTGACTGAGGTGGGCTTATCCAGAGAGGATGCTGGGAAGACTGGTGGTGACCATGGAACAAGGCTGGTTGCTAGACCATTCAGTGAACTCTTCAGATACTGCATTGAAAGAGTTAATCATCAATAAAGTTGTATCTCTGGATAATAATCTCTATGTACAGCAAAACATATCATGATTTTTATTCTCCAAGTCAATCAAGCTTGACGAGTTTAAATCAAATAAACAAGTCTGTAACTTTCTTGCTGATAAAATAACTTGTGAATCCAAGGCCATTGTCACATTTTTCAATACTACAAACTAAAATAATCCTTTTAATCATGTAAATCCTGCGTTGAAATTGAAAGACTTAAAGTTCTGTTTCCCTAGGAATAACTTAAATAATTCCTTTTTGAAATAAAGAATAAAATCAGGGGTCATACTGCAAAATGTCATTCTGGAGAGACAAATTCCCTGATATTTACTGACTTTTAAAATTGTCGCCCACCCTGTGTACATGTTAGTTTAGTTACTCCATCAGCTTCCAAATCAGCCCACACACAAGTACCACCAAAAATATCCTGTACATGTTTTAGAGTTTGAGTTTCTGTCCAAGAGGTATATTCTACCAAACTGCTTGCAATTTTGCCAAAATCATGTTATACATAACTGGCATGTTTTCTACATGTGTTTATGGTGAAAAGAAAATTTTATGTTATGCACATGCTAAGTTGAAATGAGAACTGTCATGTATTCTGAATTGCATTCTGTATTTTGAGAGGAATGGTGTCATCTTTGTCAGCTTTTGAAGGGTGAGCGGATTTAAAACATTTGTCATTTTTGTCAGCTTTTGTTGGGTGAGTTGATTTAAAGCATTTGTCAAGTTGTTATCACTGGAGCTAATACAAGAAGACAATATGTTACCTGTATCTCAATCATTTGTTGTAACCAGTATTGTAACGTCGGTACGATATGATGCGTTGATTTGTCACACCACACAGCGTGTCTCTTTCCAACTCTCTTTGGGGTCAAAGGTAACTTTGGAGCATCAGGATCATCAACAATTGCCAACACTTCTCTTAAAATCTAGCAAATAAAATACATTTATCTACCATCAAGAATAATAGAATTTTGCATGCGCTAAAAATGCCATACTGAACTCCCGTTCCGTAATACATACGGTTTCAAGGCGGCCCATTCCCTGCGGCTGTATCTGCATGTTCACTGTTGAACTGTTTCAAGGGACCCATTGGTACAGTAGAGTGCCAGAACATGTCTCAGACATGCTCTGCACGTACGTGTGTAGTGTGCACACACACTATCAAGAACTTGAAGAAGCGTGTCCGAGATAGTGTTCCACACTTGCACTATAAATCGGAATAAAAATTGTTAACATTGCATGAAAACGGTCATTACTCTAACAATTTGATGCCCCAGTCACGAATGTAAGATGTATAATAATAAGGTTATTACGAAAATACCGCAAAGGATGCACTTGGACATTAGCGCCCCGCATCGCCCTCCGCTTTGCATCAGGCAATACACTGTGCCAATGTCCTTGTGCATCCTTTGCTGTATTTTCGTAATAACCTCATAATATTCCCTGAGTGTTGACTATCAGTTCAGTTAGAATGGGGAATTACACACAGCATCATTGGTGTCTTTCTGTTGTACTGTGTACTGTGTTCTGTGATATTGTCACACATACTGTGTATTGGGTCATCACCATGTTATGGATATCGTCACACATGACAATATCTAGATTAATCTATACAGTGTTTTATTGTCACAAGACAGCTGCAATTGCACAGGGCGTACATAAGGATAACAAAGCAATTTGAATTTTGTAGTTGTGACTGATCCAAACATCAGGTAGAAATAAAACTGTGCTGACAATTTCCCAGTTCATTGGTATGCTATGAGAGTGTAAAATAACTTCTGTAGTATCTTGGAAAGCAAAACAACAAATTATCAAAGACAAAAATACACTGTATCTTGACAGACTTGTGAGTATTGCCAAGCTTATCTTTATAGTTACTGGTTTGTAGACAACAAAAGACATATTTTCATGACACTTTGTGGATTTGGAAATATGTACAAAGGTCCTTTTAGAAGTGAAAACTGCCATTGCCAGATGTAATACTGTCAGAGTAAGACACAGAGTTGGAATTATGATTAGATCAATTATAGAGACTGTACCTAATATAATCTCTTTATTCAAGACACTGCTAATCCATCATTACTCTGAAAAGTTGCAATCAATGATGAATATTTACGATCCAGATATATGAAAAATTTTCTGCCGAAATGATCTTGTCAAAAGTATTTCTAGTATATACAAATGATCACAGAGCTGTTCAAATGGTTGTTACTGCTGCCTTGTTGCATTCCAATGAACAAAACCTTGGATTTTAAGTTTAACACATGGACTGTGAAGAATACATCGTACATCACTTCTCAATAATGGATGACATCTGTTGGTGTGGGCTAGCAGTATTGTTACACATTGAAAACACATCACTGTGGTGAACAGTCAGTGAATACACTGTAGATTTTATCAAACAGTCACTGATCAATAATTAGTGAAGCTGTACAAATGTCAGTATGTGCCACCACTATTCAAACTGTCTGATTACTTTATCTTTCTGCATGATTCATTTTGAAAAAGAAGAGCAAATACTTTAAATTGACTAGCAGCAACTGATAAATGCTGGCAAATTGTTATCTTTTTTATCACAGCTCTGAATAAAATATGACATTGAACATACAGGTACAAGGAAATTTAAACTGTGAATGACGCAGTGTTCACAGAAAAGTTACAGAAATTTTACTTGGGAAGATTATATCCGATCTACATTATCGTGAAGCCATAAATTTGGCAAAACATTTGTTTTCCAAAATCAAAGAAGATCACATGAAAGACATTGTTGATGTGAAAACAGTAGCTGAGTTAAACACAGTACAGAAATGAGTTCACAATGTAATGCAGCAAAATTTTCAACTGAAATAATTCCAAAATAACCAATCTTATTCAAAGTACAATATCAATTGAACTGAAACTTTCCTTCCTGACAAATACATCTGATTACTATTAATCAAAATACAGAACTCCTTGCTCCATTCCCAAGGGCAAGGTTATCACAGTTCACAATGACCAGGTTGCATTCAGTTGGCAGTAAGCCAAGTTTTTAAAACATGCATCTCAAACCTATCTTCTAAAAGTGACATCTTTGTTTTTGAAATACCATTACTATCCCTTCCTGTTATGAATTTGTAAACTGTGGATTTCATGGTCTGAAAACAGACATTTTATCAAAAATTGGCAAACAGTATTTTAAACCGTGAGCCATGCAAGGCAAATTGCAATAAAAGTTACCTTTTCAAGATGCAGCAAAGCCTCCGTCTCCTTGGAAGGCTGTCTGAGTTGATAAACAATGTCATCAACATCTGATACATTCAACTCCACACAGATCTCCTGTAACAGTGGAAAATGAAATTATAATTTCAGAAATTTGTGATTTATTTTCACTTCATGAAGGCAATTCATCCTGAGGCTCACTTCATGAATGTGCTCTACGAGTCTTTACACCTCAATACTATACATGGATACTGTATGTATTGTTCATTGAACGCATAACTGGGCTTGGTGCAAATCATTGTGTGGTAGACATCTTTGAGTTAAATGAGACCAGCTAGACTTTTGCTTTCATCTTTTTTCTTCTCCAATGTCAAATATGGTGAATACTGCACCCATGGAACTGTCTGTCTAGACACACTGCAGATACACACAGTGACTTGTGTACAAATTGCCATCACTCACTGAATTCTCTGCAACTGCTGGCTAAAAATAGTTCCACCATCAGGTACAGTGACAGTGTAAAGTAGTGTCAATTAAATAAATGTATGGTCCAATTGTCCCCTGCAGTCAATATTGCTGGACTGTCCACCACTGTTACTACAGTGTAAGTATTATCAATCAGTTTTTAATATACCTCAGTCTAGAGAAAGTCAATTCAAAGACATTTATCAAGATTTTATTCCAAAATGAAGTCAATTCTCTTTTGATGCTTCAAACTTTGTTTGAATACATGTAATGACGGTATAGCTGATGTTAACACAAATTCAGGGAACAATGCTTTCAACCCTTTCACCACCATGGTTTGTCCCAAATCCATTGTTTTCTATGGTAAAGTTGGACCTGTATACAGGGAACTGGGGGTGAAAGGGTTAAGGTAGTATGCACATCGAAAGTGAAAGACTTAAACTTTTGCTCTAACTTTCCTCAGGGAATCTTTCAATAATTCTCTTTCAGAATCAAGAATAAAAATAGGGGGTCACCGTGCAAATTTTGGTTATAGAGAAACAAATTACCCAAGATTTACCGATATTAGAAATTCAAAATGGCCGCCATCCCTGTGTTAGCTCTATGGAGAAAAATAAAAATTTTTGAATTTCGACAAACTAAGCCGGTGAAAAGTTTTCTTTCACCGAGAGCTTTAAAATGAACCCCCACATGTGCTATATAAGAGGAGAATTGTAAAAGTTTGAGAGTCCGAATGTCTGTCCCCGAGGTGCGTTCTACCTTAAAATCTTACCTTCAAATACTGCCTGCATACATTGATTGGCATGTGTTTGATATCCTGTATGTGACTGCCGTGTGATGTCTTCTTGTTACTGTCCTCATTTACACTGTCAATGGTGAACACACATTAAAACAAGTTGAACAAAATAATGAGTCTCACTTCACTTTTCAATCCATAACAGTTTTACAAATCTTGCTGAACAGACACACAATAGAATCAAGAACATTCTCTTTGATGTCAGAAAATTGTTCCCAATACATGTACTGGTATAGCAGATGTAAAGAAAATTAAGAGCACATTGCTACAGCGCCATTATTTTCCTGTGATAGAGTAAGAAACTATGTGGAGTGGTAGGATAGTATTAGAATTTATCATTGTGTAACATTCATCCATTGATGATATGTCTTACTGCAGACAAGTTTGTCCAAATATTTGTCCTGTGATAGAGTAAGAAACTATGTGGAGTGATATGGAATAACACTGACTGGGTTGCGGAAGAAGTTATCATTGTGTCACATCTATGCATTGATGAGATGTCTTACTTAAGTTACTACAGACAAGTTTGTTCAAATAGTGCTAGTATTTGTGTGGGTGAAGGTTGGAATTTTTAACACTGGCTACCGAAAATTCTTTTGCGGAGTTTTAACGAGTATAAGATTCATGGTAGCTTTGAATGAGAAAACTCTGTCATCAAAACAACAATGTAGTGGTCTTTTTCAGTCTAACATTATTTGTTCACACCATGCTTACATTATCAAACCTTTCACGGTACAAGCTGATTTCACCTGAAATCTTTGAAGGATGGTGTATTCACTGACCTTATGTTATTAGCTGCCAGTAATCTTTCCAGTTTCTTTATCTTGTGTTGTAATTTTCTCAGATCTTTCAGTTGTGGTCTGGAAAAAAACAAATTCAACAATAAGTGACCATCAAAGAATATCTCATCAAAGAATGCTTTGGGAAGCTACAGTAACAGGATCTCTGTTATCTTGAAATCTTCAAACAAACACGAAAAGTTTTACATGTGATATGACTTGCAAACTAAGAATGGTCGGGTTGAATATTTGCATATTGTTTGCTTGTGAATCATTTTGATATAATACCAGTCCTTTCACAAATCTTCAAGCTTGTAATTAATATTCATCACCTAATTATTATTTATTACATGATTAATATTCATGAATTCTGTGACAATGATGATGATCAGATGCATTCTGGGATTGGTACTGCAATTTCAACATTGGTATTTCATACACTTACCTTGCTTCCATTTCAAGTTTCAAAGTTTCAACTTGATTTTCCAGATCTTTGACTGTCGCTCTGCTTTCTGACAGCTGTCCCTGGTAAGACTAGGGGTAAAATACACAGTGAAGTGTTTTAGTAAAAGTTTGGCTGTAACATATGCTGACTTATTCATTTATGTTTGAAAGATTACTTGATGTGTTGTTTTAAAGAACGGTCTGGCAATAAAGCTACTATGTATTGTTTGAGAAGTGCATTGAAAATGCTACAGTCTACCAGGATAAATCTCAGCATGAGTGTTAGTAAAATATCAGTGACTAAACTTGATGACTAGGAATACGGGTATTGGTATTGATACATCTACAGCTTTGAGATTTCATGATTCTATCAGAAGAGGAAACACTCTATTGACTGTAATCGCTTAGATATGATTGCAGCTTTAGAGAAATGGTGAGATATATGGCGATACAATCTGATGAACTGAGGCAGAATAACAACAAATATGTCTGTTGAATCAAGTCATCTTTAATATTTCAAGCATTGGTGTAGACTTTATATTTCTTTTGATACAGTACTTCAAAATTGTAATGCTTTACAGAGATTTCATTGTGAAAGGCACTGAAACTACTTCAAAAGTGTAATATGAGTGGTTCAGTAACAGAGGTCAATCATATTTGCAACTTAAAAAATCTACTACAGGAAGATCTAGAGTCAACAAATCTGTCCAAATACTTTCTTTGAAACCTTGGAATGAAGAAGATGAATTAAGTCTCCACCATATGCTTTCACCCCCATGTCATAATCTGTTAGTCCATTCTAGCCATGCAAACAGATTGCAACCCTTGGCACTGTATAATATTGATAAGGTTTGATAACAACTCACTTTTACCAATGCTTTGTAATTAGGACTCGGATCCAGATCTAGATTCCATCTCCCAGCATTCCCTGCCAGAGAGAGCCCTCTATTGTCACTGCTGAGAGAGTCGTCGGATAGCAAAGCCTTACCATCAAGTCTTTCAGTTCGTTTACCAATGCTTGCGTCTCTACATATCTCTGCTTCACGTCTAAAAAAAACAAAAAAAACCCCCAAAAACAGAAATCTATAATCACTGCTTTGGTTATCAGAGTTATCCACACATGTATTTATATTCTAATTTATATTGTACATTGTGTCAAAAATGAATTTCTTTCTCAAAGTTCTGCCAGATAACATTTTTCGACTGACTTTGACTTCTGTTCAGCAATTCTTTGTTTAACATATCATTCCAATTATATGGTGCATCATCACATCAGTGGAAAGTTACAATTAACTGTTCATATCTGTCTTTCACAGGTGTACTAGAAAGCTAAATTTTGAAATAGTAACAATAATCTGAGTGTAAAACTGCCACTCAATGGATGTTTTATTATGGTACTACACTTACAGTACTGTCCTTCTTTACATTTCAGTCCATGTACCGATATCATGATGTAGCTAGCAATTTGCAGCCATTTCCTGACAAACTGTGATTTCACCAAAACAGTCTATCAATGCAATGTTATATATGGTAGCTTTCTCAAAACAAACTTACAACCTGAACAAACTGATGAAATTCTATTTATCTTGTGATATTTAGCTTAGAAATACCTTCACAGAGAGGTGTGTCTCCATGGATAAGCTAAGTGTCATGGTAATACCAGGATTGTACTAAAAGGTTCTATCTTTACAATGCTTTCACAACACAGTGAATTCATTCCTACCTGTAGAATCTCAGATCATCCTTCAACTTGGCAATCTGACCTTCATAAGCATCAATGATGTCTAGCAATCTGAAACGGTCAAACACAAACTTGGACTTCAAATAAGAATAGCAATGCACACAAATCAACAAAGCTATGCAATGTTAACAAATCTGTCACTCGATCATTTCATGTCAAACTCTGTCTTTAAAACACAAATTCAAAACTTCTGCATCTCCATGTTAAAAATAAAATGTGGAATTTTCAAAAATGTAAGAGAGTGAAACTCTTTATTACTTAAGATCAGAATGGTAAAAATTTGAAAGTCTGCATATCTGTCCCTGGGGTGAATTCTACCTTATAGTTATAGGATTATCAATTTGAATGTACCTGCATAGAGTTTGGGTGTGTCTCCAAATTAGACACACTGCCCTTGAACTGACAATAAACTCAATTAGATTCAAAGCTCTCGCATGGGCCCTGCAAATGTAACTTCTAACTATATATTTTAATGGGTCGTTTGTTCCATGTATCAAGCACAGCTTCTCATAGCATTTAGTATTACAGCGTGTTCAAGTCACTAGTATTTGGTTTGCTGACACAACCAATGTGTGTGTGCAAGATGATAATTGAAATCAATTCTGGGCAGATATTTAACTCTCAGCTGCAATGTTACACACAGATGTACGGTACAAACTTTGCAAGCTGAATACTGAGTATTTACACTGAGTAAGTCAAGTGAAAAATGTTTTCAAATAATCAAGAGTTACTGACAGTTGTCAGTGTTTTAAGGTTTCCTTTGAAGACCAAACAGATGATCACCATAATACAAGTGTGAATGTATACCTTTGATCTGATGTGCTGTGTGGTCTTGACGAACGATGACGGTATTTTTGAAAAACTTCTGTCTGACGTTCAATTCTTGCTTCTTCCTGAATAACAAGTACATGTATTTCAAGTACTGGTGAATCAATTTTAATTCATATACAAGTACTGCACATTTTACTTTAGATATGTGTAACATGCAATGATTTCTCTGCAATCCAGTCTACACATGATGAAAAATGAATATTTGAAACAAATGTCGTTGATGCGAAGGTCATCATCACTGCAGAAGATTCCGACAAAAAGGTCTGCTCTGACAAGATTTTCAAAAGCTTTACATAAAGCTTGTTCTACAGTGCCAGTAGACAAACACAAAGCAGTATTTTACCATATTGCATATTCCAATTTTGCAGGGTATGAATACTTATTCCATTTATATGAGTATTACTAGTAAAAAACCTGCATAACAGCTGTACTACAACACAAATATTGTAAACATTTTCTTTTGAACGTGGGCTGGTAGCTTGGCAGTGTAATAAAATAAATTACCATTTGGTACAGAAATGAGTTAACCGCTAAGTGAAAATTCTAAATTAACTAAGAGCATTTTCTGGTCTTAGGGAGCACAACTTACAGATTCAACAAGCATTCTCAGTTTTTTCTTAAGTCTGTTAATTTCATCTTCCTGTTTGCTACATTTCTCTTCCAGATGTCTACATCGTCTGTCTGTGGTTTCCCTTGACAACCGTAACATCTCTGTTGTGTTGTCATGTTGACGAAGTCTCGCCAAATGAGCATCTTCTATTTCCTGCGATTCAAAGTGGAAATGAAGGGCAAAGTCACAAATACTGCAATGTTCACATGAATCATAACTCATCTATGGGTCACTTTATGTCCTTCCGTAAGTTCAAATTGGAAGTTTTCAAGTAGCATTGTCATTTGGTAATTTAAAACATCTCATTTGAAAACTTACCCCTTTTCCTGCCAAGTCCATATTTCACCATCAGGTCAAGATGGTTAAAATTAATGAAACACAACATATTCCATATGGTGTATTTTTAACATAATACTGTACATTTGAAAGCTGTTGAAAACATAAATACTGTAAACTTGATTTTTTTGGACTAAAGATGCCTGCTATAACAGACCAAGACAAGTGGATGAAAATATGTCATGTTTTGGCTCAATACTGCTTTTTACTGACTTGGCTGATTGAGAAGTGATACTGTCTGGCAGGAAAAGGGTTAAACATTTCATATAATGCTACACATTTCAATAACAATTTTACTCATCATAGACTCTCACAAGTTGTTACACCATAATTAGACAAAACAGAACTTGATTTCATGATGTTATCCCTTCTCTTCATTATTTCCCTCAACTCCCATATATTTATCTTTTATTCTAGTTCTCCATCCATCTTGGCTTTCTATCCTATTGTCACCCTTAATCTTTGTCACCCAAAAGACACTGTTCATTTCTTCAAGATCTGCTTGAAGAGCGCCCTCTATGACAAAATTGAACATTTCTTTTTATAAAGGAAACCATAAGATACCAGTACCTGCATTTTATCTTTGGCATTGTCTAACAGAATTTCCAAGTCTCTTTTTTCCTCTTCAATCCGCCTGGCATTGCTTTGACATTTATCAATGTCATTCCTGGAGAAAAATAAATCACACACACACATTTGTCTTTCAGATTTCAGATTCCAGAGGAAAAATGTGGTTGTGGTTCAGGTTGATACAGTGTAAGTAAAGATGTTGCCGCTGAATTAGATTTAGACTAGCAGTATGTGTGAGAATGCTGCATCTCCATTAGCATTATGTGTGATAACGCTGAAACTCCATTAGCAGTCAGTACAGGGACAGATTATTCTCAAAGGTTTCATCAAAACAGAAACACATGACTTTTGGGTCCAAACAGCGCCCTCACAGATTCCTCTTTATGTACATGTATGCCAGTTTTAAACAATCTTGGTTATTTAAGTTATCGTTCTGGTAAAAGCATGATTTGCATTTATTCAATATTTAGCTTCTCTTAGTCTGTACTTTCTGACAGCTACTGTGATCTGTTTAGAGCACGAGTATGTAGATTTACAGCTTGAATTCTTCTATCAAAGGTCCCATTGGTGGGGACACACTGGCAATCTCTGTGATTGGTATGACCATATTACTGAATGAACCTTTTGACCATTGTGCTTAGCACAAAGCCAATTTCCTGAACTCTGCAAGTCAATTAGAATACTGGAAATATGTTACGTAATGAAATTCATATGCATTCCAATACTGTGCATCAAATACAGAGCCCTGTCTCTCGGTAACCATAAAACCTTGTATGTATCACTGACATGACATATTTGGTTACAGCATGGCAGTGCAGTCCATACAGCCTTGGTTTATTTGTACCTACTTGATTTGATTATTAGAAACTATCAAATCTTGGATGATTTCCTGGCGTCTGTCACTGTCATGCACCAAACTGATCAAGTTTTCACGGACAATCCTGGCCATGCTGGACTCCAGGACAACAACATCTGAAACAATCAAAGTATGACATCATTGGCATCAAATGTAAATTTTGGTTACATGTTTCAGATTCATAAATCCTGATTTGCAATCAGTATTTTGATATGAGTGAGCTTACATCTGACAGTGTTCTTTGCTGAAACACATAATCCTGTCGTGAAAAAATTGAAATATAGAACTTACAGCAAAATGAAACATGGGCTAAGGACACTTGTGACAATCATATTGTTCCTTTCTCTCTATTGATTTAATTGATTGATTGATTTGATTTGATTTGATTAGATTTTGATTGATTGATTACTTGTGAGAGAGAGAGAGAGAGAGAGAGAGAGAGAGAGAGAGAAATGAAGGGGAGAGAGATATGGTAGGTTTCCAGATTGAAAAGTACAAAATCTTGGATTTCATCTATGACAGTTACTGTTGAAAATTTCAATAATGATCTCATATCATACCAGTATGGTGCATGCTGATACCAAATAGAATTTCTTACCTCCAATGTCAGTGATCTGTGATGGATGACACATCTCAACCGTTGGAAGTCCATGTTGACGTAACAGTTTGTTAGCTTCCTTCCAC
>LD344066.1:515729-534383 GCA_001465055.1 Ptychodera flava | reverse complement strand
CCGGACTAGAATTCAAATGTAAACAATATTCATGCATTTTACACATATAGACGCTAAGTTGACAAGCTAAATAGTGGGTGTTTCAACATTCTTTGGGGAGTAGAATACGAAGTTGCAATTGATTTATAAAATAAAAATAATGAAAAAAAACCATCGAAAGTTAGCAGCACTAGGGCTTTAATCAATGAATTTAGGTACAAAACCTTGTAAATTGTTTCAACAAAATTCAATTAGCTGGTACTTTGGGGAGACATGTTGTGGATCAGAGAGGGATATTGTTAAATGGTTGTTGTACTCCCTAATTATAAAATGTAAATTTAAACTCATCAAGTTTTTAGACAATACTCAGTACTTGCATTTATGAATAGTAGGTGTACATGTGTGATATGTGTATAGCACGTGTACTGGTATATTGATAAAGAAAACATTGACAACTGTTCATATCATAACTGACCACTCTTCTCTGTAATCAGTCTGCACATCAACATAGGTACCAGTAATGTTAATTGTTTTATTAATGAACTTTCATTGTTTTCCAAGCATTTAGAAGTACTAATAGTGACCATAACTCGCTTTAAATCTTGTGAAAAACATCAGGGTTGTCATCAACAGCGAAAACTGCAATCTTCCAAGGTTGGGTTTTGATTCAACTCTGCATTGGTATTAGAAAGCTGTGTTGCAATGGTCAAATTGCAGCTAGCATCATATTTACTGTAAAGATATTACAGTGATTACACACACAACATCATTGTAGCCAGGTTTCCTGTCAGGGTTTAATTATTGATGTTATGCAGCAATGCATTGTGGGTAACCCAGAGCGGTGTACATGAATGATATATCATCTCAGTCTCACTGTGTTTATTTTTCATCTATTCCAGACATCAGTGTGTTCCGTGCATCAGTGGAAAGTGACGGCATTGGGAAGTTATTAGCGTCAGCGTACTCTCCATTTGCAGCAAGGAAGGAGCACTTAATCCGTGGAGGTAGTTGTCAGTGTTGGATAAGACTTTGATCTAGAACAGCTATGAATGACATTGTAGCAGTGTGGGACGTTGCTCTCAGCGACGGTGTTCACAAAGTGGAATTTGAACATGGTACAACATCAGGAAAACGTGTTGTTGTAGTTGACGGCAAGGTAAAGACTATACCTTTTTACAGGGCAAGTCAGGTCAAATCATTCAAAGAATGAGTGAAAAGAGTTGCAAACAGTTGAATTGTCTCAACCCTCTCACCCCCACTTCCCTGTCTAGAGGTCCAACTTTAACATGGAATACAATGGAATCGGTTCAAACCATAGTTGTGAAAGGGTTAAGTACAAGTAATTGATACCAATATTCAAAACACCTGATATACCATTATCACAGTGACACATCAAATCATTTGAATACTTGTTTCTCAGGTTCAGTTTGAACTTCAAGTTCATTGCAAATCCATCCAATATTCTGGAGATTGAATTTTAACTGACAATTTCTATTAATACTTGGAATAGGGAAGGTAGCATTTTGGTGTATTTGAATTGAGTTTTCAGTGACAAGAAATGAAGAATGTGAACAACTAACATATCAATATGTTTCATAGTGTCTAATTCTTTGAACGGATGTTGAAATATTAATAAGAATGAATAATTTAAGTTTTATGTCCATGGTACATGAGGCTACTGTTCATTCCAGTGTAGCCCTCACATTGTAGGTAACACCACCATGACAGTTGCCATGGATACAGATTGAAGTTGATACAGTAGCTGCACCTACAAATTCAGTGTCTATTAACTTGATGAAATTCTCTAATAGACATTTACCATGTTACAGCTAATAGTTCTAATGTTTCCCGAGTCGTCGACGTCAACCATTATATTTGGCAGTATGCATACTGTCTCCCTGACCTTTAAAGACACTCTGGTTGTCATGGTAACATATTTGTTTCAATGTAAACATGCATCTTAGTAATTATCTGTGTTATGATTTACCTTTGTGATTCATCAGTAATATCATTCAAGTATGGTGCATGTCTGTGAATATCAATCCATGCTCCATGTAAGATGTTGAAAGCTGTGTACGTGTGTCTAGTGAAATTTAATGAATTTACTCTTCAAATCAGCGCTTGTACCGGTAAAAACCAGTATGCTTTCAGCACACAGAATGACTTTGACGAAGTTTTCTGAATGTTGTTCAAATACGTAGAATATCAGATTTTATATAATTATGATGTCTATATGTTTATGTAATCTTAAGAATGTCAAATCATTAACATGAGAATAGTCTGTTGCTTGGCAACAGTAAATAGATATTGTAACATTGTTTCAAGTTGATGTACTGACAGAAGATACCAAATGGTTCCTTAGCAACATATATCTTGTTCACACTGGCAACCCAACTGAAATTTGGGCCGACGCAAAATAATTGTCCTTTTGGGATTAAATTTGGTCCGTGTCCACACCTACCGGTACCAGAATTAGGGCCGACGTAACTTTACCTTCCTTTGTGACCTCTGACCTGTCAAAGTTCAAAATGGCGCATTTGAATATGGCACGCGGTTTCAACTGTTCATGATTTTCCTGTGTTTTTACGCACAAGAAGGGCAAATATGACTACCACTCACCCTTTTAATCATCGGAGAGATCTTCACTGTTTATTTGATGAGCATATGGTATATATAAGACCGCGGTGGAGAAATAACCAGTGCGCGGCATTTTTGACATGCCTCTCTAGTCTATTACGTGCACTGTGGAATCGAATGACATGGTCTCGTTTGCGGAACAAAGGTTGGTGGGAAGTTCAGCGTACATGGGATGATATTAAAATGTAAAGACTGGATTGAAAACTTTCGATAGATGTAAACTTTAGTTTCAAACGTCGTTTGTTTTGTGCGAATAGGGTGACTAGTTCAACTTCGATCCATAGCGGAGGCCTGGTCAACTGGGACCAGGGCCGACGTAACGTGTCCACACTGGCGATTTGCGTCGGACCAAATTTTGCGTCGGCCCTGAACCCCCCCTTCTAACCGGGACCAAACTGAGTCGGCCCAGGGCCGACTCAGCGTGTCCACATTGGTTTTTTACGTCGGCCCCGGCCCTGGTCGGGACCTGGGCCGACGCAAAGTCGTCAATCTGAACGTACCATATGATGTCTATATGTTTATGTAATCTTAAGAATGTCAAATCATTAACATGAAAATAGTCTGTCGCTGGGCAACAGTAAATAGATATTGCAACATTGTTTCAAGTTGATATACTGACAGAAGATACCAAATGGTCCCTTAGCAACATAGACTACATGCATTCCATTTATTGTAACATTGTTTCAATTTGATTGACAGGAGATAATTAGGAAGAACTGGATGTTTAAACTTGTCGGCAGGGAAGTGTTCAACATTGGCAAAGCCAAAGTGAAAGCTGCAATAAACATTGATGCTGTCAGTGGATTTGCATATGAATACACGCTGGAAGTCAATGGTAAAAGTTTAAAGAAGTTCACAGAGCAAAGGTCAAAAACTGCCAAAGTTTGGTCTTTAGTAATAGATGGTGTAGACACTAGGATTGTTCTAGGTAAGTGAAATGAAAAAATTCACTATTGGCTTATCATCATTGGTTGAGAATTATGATTGGTGAATGGGATCAGTGCTGAATAATTAGGATTCACTGATCCTCACTTACTGAAGTGCAATGATTGGTCTATTGTCACTATTGTACATCCAGAATGTGAGTGAAATTATCATGATTTCTATATTCATCTGTTGAACCTGGTTGCATTCCATTTTGTTGCACAGCTTAAATAATTCAAAATTTTTGTCATGATTTGTTCATCTGTGTTCACCTGGTATGCATCATTTTAAATATTTGTTGTGACTTGTATATGTGGTCATGTGATATGCATCATTTTGGCACAGATAAATGCAATGAGCCAATTACTGGTTGAAGGTAAGATGTCATTGATGCATGGCTACAGAAATAGAGAGGAAGTGGTTTGTAAAACATCATGTTCCATAGCAAAGGATGTTAAAAGGTCACCAAAAGTGTCAAACTGCCTAGTGTCTAACACATGCTGCCAGTGTACATCACTGACAACGCCTTGCTACGTATGTGTAAGCTCAGCCCATGCCCAATCACAGTATTTCTATATTATGGGAGTAAATCTCTTCTGATTTTTTTATCAGAAAAAGACACGATGGATGTGTGGTGCAATGGTGAAACCCTTCAAACAGCTGTAAGTATACTCTGAAGATTCAGCTATTGAGTTTTCAAATTCATGTGTCTATGTATAATTTAGACACATCTTCATGGCAGCAGAATTTGTCTAAATATTCCTAAGACTTATGCAGTTATCAAAAATGATAGAAAAAATGAATTTGGCCAAAGAATAATCTTACCTATTTTATCTGGATATCAAGCACAGTGATAGCATTTAGTACATATTTCAAAATAGCTTGTATTATCAAGTGTTCTGAGAAAGTTTCAATAAAAAATCAGTACTGCAATGGCATGGCAATGTGTTTCTATTCACCGTGATACAATCTGTGGAATCATATGATGCTCTGCGACTCCTGGATGTAAAGATGTACACATGTAGATCTTGTGACAAATCCAATGGTATAAACAATGAAGGAAAAATTTTTGCTAAATAGTAACAATCACGATTTTTCTTCGAAACCTTTGTGTTATGGATTTTGTTGATGGGTGAATTTCGGTAACAGACTTATATTGAATCATCAAGAATAACAATGCACCACTTGTACTGTACAGGTAAACATTGACATGACAAGTTACTATGTACTTCAACATATTTAGGGAGCACATGTAGAAAATCTAGTTCATACATGGAACAAAAACTAGAGTATTGTGGAGTTTAAAAGACTCTCATTGACACATTAAAGTTTCAATGTTCAAAAGTCTTTAAGAATCACCATGTTTAACTGAATTGACTGTCTATTACAGGGAGAATTTGTAGATGACGGAACAGAGACCCACTTTGAAATCCGAGATCATGATTGTTTTATAAAAGCTGTCAGTAGTGGAAAACGCCGCGATGGAATCGTACATGCGCTTTTTGTCGATGGAAACGAAGTTCCCGAAACGCATGAAGAATCAGGGTAGTAGCATTGAATCTAATATACTTACAAATTAGATTTTACAAATTGTACATACAGAAGAAGGGTTTTGATTTTTTAGCTTTGGAAATTCTTGTGTGATACTTTTTTTTTTCAAGAATTCAGATGACGAAGTCAGCTAGAATACGCTTTGTTATCTTATTATGTTTATATATTGTAAAAAATTCATTGTTTTACGTCCATGGAAATGAAGTGAATATTTTACAAATTTTTGATGTTATTTTCACGTGTTTTAAAATTGGGAATGTAGCGATGACAATTTTTCGCTAAGCTAGATTAGGAGAGTATTTTACAGTGTATACCAGTAGTTGAAGATCAGAAACTATTTCAAGAACTATTCCAAGGCAGACAGATAACAGTTGATGCTTTACAGGAAGATTTGCATGAGAACTCCCTAGTGTATCATTAAGAAGTCTTGTATCTCATGAATAAAGCCCCCTAAGTTGTTAAAAGTCAGTACTATGTCAGCCAACACTCTACTGTACCACAATGTATGGTAGAATATGTTGCTTTATTTGCATAGTGCATCCCTAAGTTGGTGTGCAAAACTAAGAGGCCATTGAAGTCTCCCTAGGTATTCTTAAATGACCACCTTGTTTTACAGTGGCACAATCGCACAGCTTCTTACCTACCGGATTTTTCTGTAATATGATAATGGGCCCAGGGCGTTTATTCAAAAAATGGGTAAATTGTAAGGGCCACACCTCGAGCTTAATAAACGCCCAGAGCGTTAATTTGGTAGAGTAACCAACAACCAACAAAAGCTTTTGTTTGAGTTGAAGCTCATATTGTAACAAATATGTTGTGAAATGTTGTGTAAAGTTCTTTTTCCTTTTTGATCTTTTCCTCAGATCCACCTGTGTCTCAAAAGGAAACAATGTTACACTCTCTCTGATCTGTGAATGACGTACATGATACAATACAAAACAACGTCTAGACATAAACTGCTACAATGTATCAATGTCTATCTCAGGATCATTCCATTTGCAGTTACTTTCAATACAGTAGGGGTGTCTGATGTTGATAGCTGCAGTCAGGAAGCCAAAAACCTCAATATTTTTATTTTGTTTGCCACACAACAGTCATTTTATGACAGCTCAATGGTAAGATTTAGTGTAAGGGCAAGGCAAATTGTGATGTCACTGGTAAAGATCAAGGAAAACTAAAATCCAAAATAAGCGCCCACCCCCTAAATAATCGCTCATGGGCCTGTATGTGGATGGGCCTATTATCAGAAAACTCCGGTAGTATTTACTGTTCAGTCAATGATCATGTATGCATTAACCCTTTCACCACCATGGTTTGTCCCAAATCCATTGTTTTCTATGGTAAAGTTGGACCTGTATACAGGGAACTGGGGGTGAAAGGGTTAAATGTACCTGTATTACAGCCTGGCTTTATCTGTAAGGTGTTTAGAACATTTGATTATAGATGGTAGAGGGCGCCCCATCAAGTGATTTGATGATTATAGATGGCAGGGGGCGCCCCATCAAGTGATTTGATGATTATAGATGGTAGAGGGCGCCCCATCAATTGATTTGATGATTATAGATGGTAGAGGGCGACCATCCAGTGTAAATGACTACAGATGTAGAGATTGGTACTCCACTAAAACTGTAGTTTGACACATATTTGGCATTGAGATTTCTCTTGCAGTGTATTCCTAGATTTCTGATGAAAAGTCAGACGGAGAGAACTTAATCATGAACAGTAATTTTGTACATACAATAGAGCATCATGTTATCCTTAAACAAAAGAATCTCTTTAACCCTTTCAACCCAGTTCCATGTATACAGGTCCAACTTTTCCATAGAAAACAATGGATTTGGGACAAACCATGGTGGTGAAAGGGTTAAACAAGAGAAATCCCAACCAAAATGTGAAGTCAAATACCTTGTCTGTTGCAGTATTTATAATAATAATAATAATACCATGTTACTCTGAAACACTCACTTCTAACAAAACTGACATATTGTTCCCGTCCAAGATTTTGTCGCCTGTCCATTTGTGAAAACATGATTGAAGTGTTTTCACTGCTGGTATGTGTGGGTCTTCTATTCATTTTAAAGTCTAAAAAAGCTTCTAGAAATCATGTATTCATACGCCATGCGTACCTAAGTTTTGTTCTATACCAAATAAGGCAATGTGTGATTGATGCAATATGTAACTTTCTGTGTTCCTTCCATATAAGGTATGATATTTAAATATGGCACAAATTCTGTGCCCAAATATGGTAACTGTATGTCTTTGTTTGGAAGATAGATGGAAGTATAGTTATTATGTCAAAAATTTGCAATTATTTTTATCATATCAAAATACTGCTAAAATGTAAAGTACTAGGAACAGGCCTGGAAAAGTCTTTTTCCGAGAACAGAAATAAAAATTCCATGCCCAAACCAGTCCTCAGCTTATCTGATCGAGATACAAAATTCCAGTTTGTCCTTCTATCTGATGACAAATACAGGCCTTTTCTTGTTCATACACAAGCTTTAACCAAGAGAGATACCATTTCATGTTTTGCTAGAAATTATGTCAATGTTACTTAAAATATGTAAATTTACTTTGCAGTTCCATGGCAACATGCTGACCTACTTTCACAATCTGTGACTTTTTTGTATATGATTGGCAAGCTACTTTTATGCATATCATTTTTTGACATGGTGTATGGAATTAGTCTGTGTGAGTGGATAAGCTACCATTTGTAAAATAAATCTGTTTTACAGAGGAATCGCTTGTGTGATTTTTATCTCAAATGTTAAAGTTTTTTTCAGCTTGCAATTTTTGCCAATTGCACAATGCAAGCCAGTCAACCTTTCACAAAATTTAAAGTTTCCTATAAATGAGTTGTCTTGGAAATGTGGCTGTTCATTTCTGTGGCAGCACCCCTTTGAATATTACCTGTTATTAACAGTACTACAAAAGATAATTGCTATCGTAGACTGAAGTTGTTCCCATATAAATTATCTTTGAAGTTCTGAACGATAGAATCCTAGAGATAAACTTATTTTATGCCCCGTAACCCATGAATATTGGTAGTTAACTTCAAGTTACTGTTTTTTTTTCATTCCTTGACCAATTGTATGTTTTCCATACTCAAAGTAGCCAACCATAGTGGAGACTGATTACCACCTGGCTTTTTATGGTTTAAAAAGTGTCTGATTTACTAGTAAATCGGACACTTTTAAACAAAAGAAAGTCACGTGGTGACGAGTCAACAACCCCCAAAAGTGACATATTGACCAGAAGAAATGTATTTCACCATCAAGTACAGAGCAAACAAAATTTCAAACTAGAAGCATCAGGCTGAATAAATTTCTCAAGTATGTCTCAAAACCAGTAATTGAGTTCCCTTGCTTGTATTCCTTCAGTCAAGGGTGGTACATATTCTGCAGGCTTACCTGTGTGACCAGCTTCATTTTCAGAGAAAACATTTCTCTGAGCCATCCATTCGTTCCATGTCTTTCCCCCCCAACGGTTCATTTTGGCAGTGTTGTCAGGAATACGTGATTTCTGGTAATGTTCCACATCTCCTCGGCCCTGCGGGCCTTGGAGTTTTACCGGCAAACTGTACCGTTAAATTCCGTAAACCGCCTCCTACTCATCCGCTTACCAATAGTAAATTGGTTTATGGACTCCTTAGGGGCCACGTATAATTAAAACACGTGCACCGCTAACGCAACTTCCACTTTTAAGGGAGAGGGTGTTTTGCTCTATTTTGATTACCGTGCACAAAAATCGTACTACATGTTTTTATATCCCAACATCTTACTACACATTTTTATGTATTGCAAAATATAACACTATTTTGTTTGGGGTGTAATAGGCCAGTGTGGCGCTGGCACTATAATTGTTTTGACATACGGTACATGTGGTTCAGTGCACCTGTAAAATAATGTAACAATAACTTTGGATACACTTTTACACTTCATTTCATTCTGATGGTTGCATCATTGTCAAGTTGCACTGAACAAAGATTGATTCCAGATATGGGGTATACCAGGGTGGTGGGAGCCTATGAGTTATTTCATAGCGATGTAATTACCGATTGTAGGTATGCTGACACAGAATGAGGCTGGGTTGGATTTTTGAACTTCAAAACTTTTGTTTAGTGGTCTGTGGGGTGGGGGTGGGGGGGTTGAGGCCAAACACAATTAGTTGTGTTTACCGTGTGCATGTTTTTAATATCCAGGGCCCTTTAGCATGATCAGCTGGTCTACCCATCGTGTAATAGTACACCTTATTTCTCGCCATGATTCTCTTAAGACATTTTAACACCAATCCATCCATATGTGTTTTTCAGTGTCTCTACTAATGACAGAAAACTACAACTCCTAAAAGTTAATCTTTCAACCGTTTATTAGATTCAATTTCAATTACGTAATTTTCATCACATTATACATTGTCAAAAATGTTCACTTTGTACCAGATGAAGCATTCAAACCTTAACACACTGGACCACACAACAACCACATTGATTCTCAGTGATAATACAAAGCTTGATGTGACACTTTGGTACAGGGCTGGTGCAGGGAATTTTCAAATATTGCATAAAACTGTTCACTCCTATTCCCTGTTGACATGTACACAATCAACATTGATTACAATAAGCTAAACCATTGTGGTGAAATGGGTTAAACTGTCTCAGACTTCAGAAGTATCATGGACACACTGACTGAAAACTGTATTTAGGACTTGTTAGACAGCAAGAAACATTAAGTCTATAAAACAAAACATCTTTCATTTGATATTTCCCAGTCTGAATGACTCTCGTTTCAGAGTGCAAATACTGCACTCCAAAAATAATTCAATATCTGGAGTAAAATAATTCAATGTTTGAAGGGAAATAACTCACTAAATGGCAGTGATATCGCACCAAACTGTGCAGTATTTCTCTTCAAATTGTTTGTTAACAACACCAATCTTTCATCAACTAAACTGGCAAGCCCTCTATCATACAAAAAACAAGAAAGCTGAAAACAACAAAATCAGGACTGAAATCCATAAGAACTAATTACCAGTTCTGATTTTCTTGAAAAGGAAATTCTTGCTGTGAATACAGCCACACATGATTAGAAGATCTCTAGTAGCAAATGAACAATGATCTATTTTACACTAGATACAAACACTCTGCTAAAAAGGTATGAAGTATGCTTTGTGAACAATACCAGTATACTTGTCTTACTGGAGACTCGTGTGACAAAACTGCAAATGCTATTATTGTGACCAGTGTTGAAGTCTATGCTGCTTTACTTCACAAATCTGGAGGCAGCGAAAACACAGAAGCTTTTTCAGTTTTGGGGTGAAATGGATGTTGTGAAAAGCACAAAAGATGTCCAAGAATCCATAACTTGGGCTTACAAAGATAATTGTTACCATCTTTTACACTCAACAGCTGTCATAATGAAATCGTCATGGCAAACAAGTAACTCTAACACAGTTCAATCCATTCCACTACAATGGTGGATCAAAGTTTTACACGAATTTGCTGAACAAAATGCTACACTGATATTACAATGCAGCAAACATAAATAAAGAATAAAAAAATAAATAAACATGGCAGTTCAAACTCTTTGAAATGACTGGAATCTATAAACACCTGCTTAAAAAATCACTTTAATTTTGAATGTTGCTGATGAAAATTATTATTATGCACATGACAAATGAAATCATCCTCTAACACCTATCACCAGATTATAACAACAGCCACACAAACAACTTCCATTATCCTGCTAGACCACACTCCAAACAGTGATGGCACCTGACATAAGGCTTCCATCCACGACTCACAACTCACTCTACATAACTGGCCTCAACATTTCTACCTCATGTTACAATGAGATGCACTCATGTTGGCATTCTGAGTTCACAATGTCTTCCGAACATGGCATACTAGCATATATCTAAAAACAAAACTTTTGGACTAATGTGCAGCACCTTAGAAACTGTTACCTAATTGGTTGGCTCAATCTCACCGTTATCATTGCATTATACACAATAGACTCCCTAAGTTGCTTTGAATAGTGACCATCGGACCAATCAGAAGCCAGCTGCACATCAGCAGAAATGTTTTGATTGTTCTTTGAGTGATGTAAGCCTTTCTCAGAGCACCACCACTGTGTTTGGAGTGCGTACTAATACAACGGTTGTGTGTTACAGTCCAATACTTCCCCATTCTAACAATTGTATCACTACATCTAACTTGCATTGACAATTGTGAAGATTTTAACAAATTCAGCCCATCTGTAAATAATGCATCTTTTCACCTCATCTAGAACCCCTACATAGAGCAATGATTTGATCCAGCCTAGTGCTGCAATATAGACCACTGAGACTGTTCCACTGTAAAGCAAGGGGTGATAAGGCTTGTGCCATTTCAAAGATCACAGGTTATGAGTGTCACAATGCAATGATGTTTGAAACCTGCACAGCTTCACTGAATTGAGATTTTTAATGATGGAACAGACGTGTCTTGGTGAACACCAATGTAATGCCATGCTCATCACAGGCTTCTTTTATGACTTGATCCTGGGCAGCTCCAGAGGGCGATGCGATGAACTCAACACCACTCTGTAAAACAAGACATGGTAAAAGATATTGGAGTCATTGTTCAATCGTGAAGATGATGAAATGCTGCGAATAAACCCAGTCTTAAACATTTTCCTGTCATCACTCTCATGTAATGCTTTATCATCAATTATGTCAATTTAAAGATTGATACAAAAACAACACAGTTTATCATCACAATATACATTGAGTACTGAGTACCGGTACATAGTTTATCATCACAATATACATTGAATACAGAGTACACAGTTTATCATCACAATATACATTGAGTACAGAGTACATAGTTTATCATCACAATATACCGGTACATTGAGTACAGAGTACATAGTTTATCATCACAATATACATTGAGTACAGAGTACATAGTTTATCATCATAATATACATTGAGTACAGAGTACATAGTTTATCATCATAATATACATTGAGTACAGAGTACATAGTTTATCATCACAATATACATTGAGTACAGAGTACATAGTTTATCATCACAATATACATTGAGTACAGAGTACATAGTTTATCATCAATATATACATTGAGTACAGAGTACATAGTTTATCATCATAATATACATTGAATACAGAGTACACAGTTTATCATCACAATATACATTGAGTACAGAGTACATAGTTTATCATCACAATATACATTGAGTACAGAGTACATCATAATATACATTGAATACAGAGTACACAGTTTATCATCACAATATACATTGAGTACAGAGTACATAGTTTATCATCACAATATACATTGAGTACAGAGTACATAGTTTATCATCACAATATACATTGAGTACAGAGTACATAGTTTATCATCACAATATACATTGAGTACAGAGCACATAGTTTATCATCACAATATACCGGTACATTGAGTACAGAGTACATAGTTTATCATCACAATATACATTGAGTACAGAGTACATAGTTTATCATCACAATATACATTGAGTACAGAGTCAATAGTTTATCATCACAATATACATTGAGTACAGAGTACATAGTTTATCATCACAATATGCATTAAGTACATAGTTCTATTATTCTTACCTGATATGCCCTGTCAATGTTATCTCTGAATGGAAAGAATGCATCAGAACTCAGCGCTACGCCTTTCAACTTAGCGGCCCATTCTTCACGTTCAGCCTATAAATATCCAAAGAGTAAATTAGTGCCTTGATATTAGAGTCTTATTGAGAATCTCCCTGTGTATTGTGATGGGAATGACTCAATGTATACAGTTCTGATGTACCTTAATTGATGAAAACTTGTATCTCAGACAAAAATATACACAATGCTGATGTCAATTTTGACAGAAATTCAAATTTTATTGTTGTAGCACCAGTGGATTAGAGTTGCAGATAAGCATTGTTCTGAGCCTTGATGTGTGATTTCATTCTTTTTCCGTAAAACACTGAAGACACAAAGTATCATTTGCAATACTAATAAGAGCATTGTAAAATAGCTACTATTTCAGACAAAACTTGTTTTTGCCCATTGATCGTACAGCTACACAATTACATGAAATAAACCCTACTGATCAGAATAACGCCATGTACATAAATTACGTTAATCTTTTAAATTCATAAACCTGATTCAACCTGATTATATACAAAATCAAGCCACTTTCCACAATGATGCAATTACAATTGAAAGAACAGCAATGCTACAAGAAATGAATAAGAACAGATTTTTACCTTAGACAGCTGTTCAGGTGGTGTTTCAAACATGGCTTCCCATGATGCTTTGTCCATATCCTGTAATCAAAACCATCAGAAATTACATCAATCAGTTATTTACATCAAATTTTTAGCAGATTTTATTGTTAGGCATATCTTCATAGTATGTGGAAAATGGAGATCCATTTTATTAATTGCAACAACGACACAGTCAGAAAGATTGAATGGTGACTGTTGGAAACTAAACTGGTAACTGACAGTAACTACACTCACAAATATCTGATACAGGTCAAAGGTCGATTCAATACACTCACCTGACCCACAGTTCCATTGACATAGATATCAATAGCATTAGATCTCTCAGCTCGTTTCACACCTTGTTTAAATTTAACTTCTAGAACCTTGGGATGCTGACGTAACCACCTACAATGCAATGAAAACTGATGATGCTTAAAACTGCAATTTTCAATCCCAGGTTCTGGCATTAGTGGAGTTCTCCTCCGAGTCAAACACTTGGCCAGTACGATGTTTGATTTCTATAACATTAATTACACAAACTGATCTCAAACGTTTGGCGCATTTTGCTAATCCTGCAAACAGAGTTTATACAAGCGTTTGATTGACGATCAGTTCAAATCGGCAACGGTCATTGATTCCCCACCACAATCCCTTGAATTTCCTAAAAAATCATCTTCCAGTTGCATTAGAATTTGAATATAACCACAGAGTTCAATAAGCAGCAGCTTCGCACTAACCGTTCGGCAGTCTGTCTGCGTTTTTGCAGCTGGAAAAAACCCTAAAAAGTGGCATTTTCTGGAGCATGTGCACATGTGTTGCTTATTTGGTGTCCACTTACACAATGAACGCCGCCATAGCTTCTCGCCCTTTTAAAGGGAGGCTCCGGCTTTAAGAAGATAATGCCGTATCAGTAATGAGATCACTTGATAGAAGTGTTGTGGCATCCTTTACCATGTAGGTGTAAATAAATGGGGCACCTGCCTCAGATCCCCCAGCTTGTGGTGTGGGTGTTTGCTTGGCTTTGAGTAATTCTTTGTACACTTACCAATTATTTGCCTTATCACCAGCCAGTCTGGTGCAATGTATCCTGGATTGTTGTCCAGCTCCTATTCCAATCACCTGACCATCTCTGGCATAGCAGACAGAGTTGGACTGTGTGTATTTCAATGCTATGGTGGCTACAATCAGATCCCTGATGGCAGACTCTGGTAACTGGAGATGAAACACAGATAAGTGTCAGACAAGTCGGTCTTTAGTGACCATTACATATCATTGCCTGAATACATGGGTTTATGTGCCATGAGAGCAGTTAAAAATTTGCCAAACTCCAAAAGGTCAAATTGTTTCCTGCTGCGAGGACCATAAACCCATGTATTCAGACAATAATATTTTTATTACATGCTTCTTCACAGTCTGAGTCAATACTACATATGACATTGAGATACATGCAAGAAACTGGTCCCAATATCATTCACAGGGCCCAATAACTTCTCAGATGTTCCTATTCAAATCAATGCACTCATTAGCAAATACATAGAGGCATGTAATAAAGAATCATGTGACCAGTAACTCAGAGGTGATTGGTCTAGAGCAATCACCCAGTCTTCCCTGATCAATACCTATTTAAGGACTTTATCAGCAATTGACAAGGATGTTTGAGATCGAAAATACCATTTTGAGACTATAATTTTCACAGTTTATCATTTTTGTTGAACATTGTGCCTGTCATATTTATGATATTATGACAAATAATTTTGCAAATTTTATTCACATCTTTCTTGTCTGTTGCAATGTTGAAAAACATTTCTTTGTTGATGACTGCATCATTGCGTCTCTGTTCCATCTGAAGACCAAACAGAGTTCTTGTTTCCATGGTAACAGGCTCATAATCTGGATCCATCTGCAAGGAGGAGGAGAAAATATACTGATGAGGTTCGGAAGAAAGGTGAGTGATGATAAAAGTGAAATAGCCTGGATGGAAATTGGCATACACACATACTGTACTTGGCACATACACATACTGTACTTGGCATACACACATACTGTACTTGGCACTCACACATACTGTACTTGGCATACACACATACTGTACTTGGCACATACACATACTGTACTTGGCACTCATACATACTGTACTTGGCATACACACATACTGTATTTGGCACATACACATACTGTACTTGGCACTCACACATACTGTACTTGGCATACACACATACTGTACTTGGCATACACACACACTGTACTTATTGATATCAGTGTTTATATTCAAGATGGTTAAACACATTGTACTGACAGGGTTCATGATTATACCAAGTCGTTGTAGCATTCAAAGTGGGGTATTGAAATAAATCTGTACAACCATGTTCTCTACGACAATGTTTGAGATAGCCCTTTACAAGCAAATATAGCCCTATACCAGTGAATATAGCCGTACATCACTGGATATAGCTCTACATCAATAGATATGGCCCTATATCAGTAGATGTAACCCTATAACAGTGGATATACGGTAGTCCAATAGCAGAGGACATAGCCCTTCATCAATAGATAGGACTCTATACCAGTAGATATAACCTTACAACAATTGATATAGCCCTGTAAGAGTAGATATAGCCCTACAAGTAGATGTAGTCCTACACCAGAAGATATAGCCCTACACCAGTACATATGGTCCTATATCTGTAGATATAGTTCTACACCAGTAGCTTTAGCCCTATAATAGTAGAGATAGCCCTATATCTATAAATATGGCCCTATACATATAGATATAGTCCTACATCAGTAGATATGGCCCTAAATGAGTAGACATAGCTCTACATCAATAGATATGGCCCTATACATGTAGATATAGTCCTATATACATAGATATCGCCCTCCAACAGTAGATATAGACCTACACCAGAAGATATAGCCCCCTTCAACATTAGATTTAGCCCAACATCAATAGATACAGCCCTACACCAGCCCTACATCTATAGATATGGACCTATACATATCGATATAGACCTACATAAGTAGATATAGCCCTTCACTAGTAGATATAGACCTACCCCAGTAGATATAATCCTACACCAGTCGATATAGCTATAAATGAGTAGATATAGTCCTACACCAGTAGGTATAGCCATAAACCAGTAGGTATAGCCATAAACCAGTAGATATAGTCATACACCAATGGATATAGCCATAAACCAGTAGATATAGTCATAAACCAATGGATATAGCAATAAACCAGTAGATATAGCCCTACACCAGTAGATATAATCCTACTCCAGTGGATATAGTCATAAATCAGTAGATATAGCCATAAACCAATGGATATACCCCTACACCAATAGATATAGCCATACACCACTGGGTTTAGCCCTACAGCGGTAGATATAGCCATAAACCAGTAAGTATACTCTTACACCAGTGGATATAGCCTTTCACCCATAGATATAGCCCTACACCAGTAGATATAGACGAATGCCAGTAGATATAATCCCACACAAGTAGATATAGCCATAAACCAGTACAATAGTCCTACACCAGTAGATATAGGCATAAACCAGTAAATGTAGGCCTACACCAGTCGGAATAGCCCTACATCAGTAGATATAGCCATAAACCTGTAGATATAGCCATAAACCAATGGATATAGCCCTACACCAGTGGATATAGCCCTACACCAGTGGGTATAGCCGTAAACTATTAGATATAGCCATAAACCATTAGATAGTGCCCTACACGTGTAGATATAGCCATAAACAACTAGTTACAGCCATACACCAGTAGATATAGCCATAAACCAATGATATAACCCTACATCAGCTGATATAGCCACAAAGAGTAGATATAGTCCTGCACCAGTAGATATAGCCATAAACCGTTAGATATAGCCCTATATTAGTGGATATAGCCATAAAACAGTAGACACCTACACTAGTAAATATGGCCCTACACCCACACACACACTAATCTCTAACCAAATCGGAACACACACTATTTTCAATCAAATCCAAACACACACTATTTTCAATCAAATCCAAACACACACTATTTTCAATCAAATCGGAACACACACTATTTTCAATCAAATCCAAACACACACTATTTTCAATCAAATCCAAACACACACTATTTTCAATCAAATCGGAACATACACTATTTTCAATCAAATCGGAACACACACTATTTTCAATCAAACCCAAACACACACTATTTTCAATCAAATCGGAACACACACTATTTTCAATCAGATCGGAACACACACTATTTTCAATTTAATCCAAACACACCTTAAGAACACAATATTTTCCTCCTTTCTTCTTGGATAAGATCTGTAAGGCTTCATCTTCATATCCTGGAGCAATGATTCCGTCTGAAACCTTCACAGGATAAAAACACAGAAGATTACTGACAACAGATTATCTTTAACCCTTAAAGTGCCGCGTCGGTTTAAAACCAACACGGCATTCTCGCTCTCAGCGCCACGTCGGTATATAAACCGACAGTGATTGCGTTCTATGCTTATGCCTAACTTAGCTATGCATTGCTGAACTCAGCCAGAAGGAGGGTATTCCTGACCCTTTGAACCCAGTTTAGTACCATATAAGGACTAAAATAATGACATCATGCAGCCTAACAATCGAAAATTCCAGTAATTTATGCGAACTTTCTTCAAAAGAGGTCAGCGGTTTTCATGAATATTTAATCAGGTCTGCAGTTTCACCCGTACGCGGATACGGCCACAGCACAATCGTACGTTTTGAAAGCTTTACCATGCCGTAGACACGGAAGACAACTATATTATGTCAAGCTACTGCCCTCTGGGTGATAGAAATGATAGATTTTACAGTTTTTTTGAGAATATTTTACGGATAAATGACGCGATTTGGTGACCAAATCGATCGCGATAGTGAACTTCGAACGTATCGGCGGCCAAGATGGCGGCACTGTGTGATGCCTAACTCTCGACATGGAGCCCGAGGTTAAGGTTTTCGAAGTCCAAAACATGCAAGATTGAGAAATTTGTAAGGATTTGGTTAAATTGAAGTGTATTTTGTGAATTTTCAAGCGATTGACTGCCAAAAAGCACCTTTAAACTGTTGATATTTGACCTCCGGCCGTCCTGAAGCGAGACGGCCATAACAGTCGACCCGGTTTGTAAATGAAATGTAGTTGTTCTGAACTGTTGACATTGCGAGACATTTCCTACGTGTTACGCATTTTGCTAACTGAAATAAACCGGACATGAAACTTTTTTCTCGATACTTAGTGGTTTCTTTCCATTTTGTG
>LD344066.1:472119-486295 GCA_001465055.1 Ptychodera flava | reverse complement strand
CAGGTCCTTGGTGTGTGAGATTCTTTTTCTCACATGACCACAAAATGCGTTAAATTTACACCAGAAACATTGAATGTTTAACTGTTCAGGCTACAGTACAGTTAAACAGGTTTAACTGTACGACTAATACTTTATGGCCGTCTAGTATCATGTGTCACTAACGCAAACTCTATGGTGAGTTCCTCTACCGGTACTTCAACTTCTGATGTGGATGAGATGTCTAACAGAAAAAAGTGGTCTATGTTCACCAGTTATTTGGAAGATTTGGCAGTTTTTTAGTCTGGCACCAACCCTGGGTCACCAACAATGTACAACATTTTCCAAAATCATGACAACGCTGTCGTCTGCCCCGTACTCTGACCTGCTTACTTTATAGTTCCGGTCTGTGTGTTACTCATACGATAATATTTTGGGAGTGGAACAAAAGGCTGTTTACAATCAAATCAGAGCTTGTGTAATATATACTACAGAGTGTGGGATGATTTCTGAGAGTGGGGGATTGATTTTTCCCCCACCATCAATCCCACACTCCTGGTGGCCAGGAATGTGAGAATGAAATCATGCAGAGAGTCATTTTTATTTCCAAAAATATTTTTGAACTTTTGATTTGATGGCTACTTATGAAAATCAAGCGACCCCAAACTCTGTGCTGTTTGAAAATTACTTGACTCCATCCCACTCTGTGCAATGCAAAATACATGATTCCCCCCACTCTGTGCAATGCAAAATACATGATCCCCCCCCATGGATTTTGCCAGCCCATCCCTGTAATAACCAAACACTCCCTTAGTACAAACATAAAATATTGCATTGAATCTGTTCCATTATGTGGCTTTCATCCATTTTAATCATACAGATTTCAACTGTGAAATTTTTCCTGATATCTGTCTGGCATGGTGTCACACTTTTAGAGATCGTTTAGGTATGTTGTGAAGACAGTTTCTTGGTAAGTAACTTTTTCTTTGAAAACTCTATTGGTGATTTGCAATATTTGACCTTAGCCTAGCTGTGATATGGCAGCGGTGCTGTCGTGTATAGACTGCAGTCAGGTCAAAAGTCATTGCCACAGAACCATTGCGAGCCATCCCATAGACTTGTTTGGCACAACACTGATCCCAATAGCGCTGATTTAGCTTGCAAAATAGACATAGGTCAATCTTTGAATAGATCAACCTGTACCTACTATATCACTATTTACGACTTATCTCCTATTCCTGATAACTCACTGTGATGACATGTATTTTCAACAATTTATTGGTGAGCTGTTATCAGTTTCTGCTTGAATTTGAACTTTTGACCCCAGCATACTCACTATACATTTTACACAAAAGGGCAAACATTGCAGAGACTGTTGATGGCTAACTGGAAAATGGTTGAAATAACATGTTTTGATATTGTCCAGGTAGAGGTAGCTAGCAGGAGTATAGACTGAGTCATAATGATACAGTGGGCAAAAGTTGATTTATTCAAAGACTAATACATTTCATTATTTTGCGAGCTGAATCAGCGACTATAATCTGTGTCATAGTAAACTAGCAAAATAGTCTATGGGGTGGCTTTCAGCAGTTCTTTGGTGATGACCCTTGACCCGAGCACAATTGATACGCCACAGCACCACTGGGATATCACAGCTAACCTTAACCACTTGTCAGGTCTTTCAATATTTACACCTTTACCATATACCAATGCCTATATCTCTCCATCCTGGTGACATTTACCGTAAAATATCAGCCAATATATGATATTTTATGATAAATGTCGATCGACATCTGATGCATGATAAATATAATCAGTTTTGGACACTGTTTCTGAGCTACATTAGCAAATCAAAAGTAAACAAAACACAATGCGAGCCACTCTCTGCCTGCAGATCTGTGAATTGAGTAAGGACAGTGTAAGCAGTGGAATTTTAACATGTTGTTTTCTGTTATTCTACCAGCAATTGAATGAAATGGTGAAAATTTACAAGAGTGATCACTGCAGTACATGCAATGAGGTCAAAGTTCAGAGGTGAGTGGGTGACAATTGAACACTATTCACGTTTGGTCACTTTTCCCAATAAAGTGTTTGTCTTCGACACAAGATCAAGTTGCAAGTGGGACAGTCATTAAGTGTTCATATGCTTCAACACAGGGTTGATAGCAGAGTAAATTGCAGCAGCTTGTGTTTTGAAGTGACAACAGAACACATGATACAAACATGTAATTCCCTCAGATTCAACTCTGGACCTATCTCTGTTAAATTCACAGATATCGTCATCAATTTAAGTTGTTTTTTTAAATGGTAAGTCACTATACTGACACTGGTTACTGATTTTATAGGCCCAGAATTCACACATTCCTCTTGTCCTGAAGATGTCCTGTGTTGATGTGATCACATCAAATCTGCTTTCTTCATAAGTTACTGTTCGTAGCATTAATATAAACTGTAGTCAACAATCTGAGGCAAAATTCTTGTATACCTACTTGATGTTCTTGCCTTTGTTTTAGGACAAGAGAGGGTAAATTCACGTGCCACGATTCATGATTTATGTTCTGCAGCTTAAAGGGCAGTGGTTGTCGTGCTGCGCATGCTTGTGAGGGGTCCCCCTGTTGTAAACATTTCCAAGGCCGCCACACTAAGTAAATTTTGATTACAATAGTTGCGATATTGCCACTTGTTTAAAAGTTCACATGCAATAACAGGTCTCAAACATTCCCACTTACCAAAGTTCACATGCAATAACAGGTCAGTTAATCTGAGTTAAATAACTGCTGAATATTTAACAGGAATTACACGCTGTATCGAGATCACATTTGATTATCAATTCCTGAATTGGGCTTGGCTACTGTTATCGCTCAAGCGTCGCTGACAGCGGAGCTAAAAAAGGCAAGGTATCTGCACGCTATATTTATTTGACAGCTTTGCCCAGTTCAGTATCATCCGCCACTGCAGAAGATCGGCAAATATCTTGCCCCTCAGTATTGCATGGCCATGTCAGAACATCGATCCATCGTAAATGAGAGCATTGATGATGGAGACTGCAGTTTTTCTTTGTTTCCAAAAAATGCCTATTCGACCTGATGTTACCAATGAATGCTAATGGATCTAAGTAATTTGTTAGCTCTATTGAATAATATTGAATAATCAATTATTTCCTTGTGGAGAGACGACGGCCGTGTTAAAATTATACATCTTTGGGTCTCCACGGTGTTGGTTGGTCGGCGTTGCATATTATTAAAGGACTAGAGTCCTTTCCCAAGGAAACACTGCTGGCTAGCGAAGATGATCATCACACGGAACTGCCGTTATATGCGCTACTTTGAATTACGTTTGCATTCACCACATCCAGTTTGAGTTCAGGATATCATTGAGACTACACTGAGATGAGGTGAGATGGCTGGAGTAGCAAACAAGCCATGCTGACACTAGTGACACTGCACTGGCAGATTAAACAGATCTTCTTTTTTTCTCTCGGTGTATGATTCAACTTCTTGCCAGTACCAATCGATTAAAAACCTCGCTGTGACCTATGTCAACACAGACTGTCAGCAGCTGCTTCAGCTGTTGTCAGTGCATCTAAAACATTTACCCTGTGCTTTTGCACTCTCCCTAAAGCATTCAGCCAGTGGCTCTATGGGGGAAAGCATTATACTCAGTGGTGACGTTGGTGTTTCCGCGAGAAATTGTTGACACAGTCTGCCTCCACGATGTGGTGCAGTAGTCGCTTGTCACCTATTTTTTGGTTCCATCTTTCAATCAGACCAAACATTGGTTATTTACTGTGTTTACTCTCGCAAACAGTACATAACAAAAAAGCAATTTATTCGGTAATTAAATCAATTTACTCAAATTATAGTCATTCCTGTGTTCCTGTTAATGGTCGAATCTGCAAATAAAATGGTGATCGCTTTTTTTAAGGAAGTTAAATCTTCAAAATATGAAGGTCAATTCTGACCCATATTGCAACGTTAAAGTCTGTATGACATCAAATGATGATATCCTGTGTAGTTCTGCAATGTTAAAAATTCAGAGGTCACAGATATATCAAGACTACTTTCTTCATAAGTTACTGTTCCTGGCATAAATACATGGTATACCGGTACCAGCAAGATGCGAGGTACATGAATGTTCCGCATTGATAAAGGTCATTAGCATAAAAATTTTAATACCGAAACAATGCTCATTAATGTAATCTGCATAAATGAATATTATTATACCTCGCATCTTGCACTAATAGTGAATACAGGCATGCAATGACAATCTGCTGCCATGCTTTTATGTGTAATTGATTTGATAGACTTTCCTTTTATTGTTTATGTCTCAAGTGTGCACGCTTGTGACTGTAGGAAAGTGAGGGTCCAGTCAGAAATTGCACTAAAATTTGCACAGAAGACAGTTTTTGACGCAAAGACAGGAGAAGGTATGAATTCAGATATGTATTGAATACCTTTGATGCTGGTTTATTGAATAAAATGCGACTTTTGTGAGAAAAATCCGTCTCCAAACTCAGCGATACATGTGTATAGCAGCCATTCCGTTTCACTTTCTATATGCCTACTACAGTGGCATTGACCGTTGCTGTCATAATCTAACTACAAGTGTGGTAAGTCTCTGTCACTGTTGGCTTGTCTGGGATTTGAACCTGGAACCTCCTGCAAGTAAGGCAGGAATCACACCCATAGGTTCTGTTAAGACAGAAAAGGCAGTGAAGTCTGCAATTTTCCTCAAAATACATTTTAAAAAATGAATTACTACGTGTAGGTTATAAACGGTAAGTAAGGGTATTTGGTTGCGGATATAATACCTCTGGGAGGAAAATTAGCATATTTAGGTGAAATATGCTAACTTTCATCCCAGAGGTCTTATATCCTAATACCTGAGCACACAGTTTGTAACCTCATTATAATGTGATACAGTTAAAGACAAGTGTAAAATGTTGTTATATAGGATACAAAGTTTGGACGAGGGTTCAAGAGCCTAGCCTCAACACAAACACTTAAAAGAATGTTTCAGAAGGCCCACACATGCTCAGTTGTTTCCATACAATACGGTAACGCAACACATCAAACCACATCGAACTTAATGCATTTTACTGGAAAAATAAAAAAAAAGTTTTGTTGTTTCATCGTTGTCGCTGTTTGTACTAACTCTTCATTTTTTGTGAGTTTGTTGAGTTGCACCAGACTAAAATTTACCTCAAGCCGTCGACCTGTCCGACGTAATAGCCCATTGAACTCTTAATAAACTAGAGTTCAAAATATGGACAAGCTTACAAATGTTACCTAGGGGGCAGGTCTCTTGTTGAGAATATAAACCTTGGCTCCAGCCAATTGGATGGCTAGATTCCAGCTAAGCATATTATTATCAGAATAGTAGTAGAACCTTGACAAACAAATCAATTACTCAAAGGAATTTATGCATTCAGCATCATGCCGGTAAAAAAAATTTACAAAGCAAAGAGAAATATCACAACTGATGTCCCCTCACACCCATGTCTATCATGATATTGACCTTGGCTTTATTTGGAGTTTTCTAACTTTGATTCATCATAGATGTTTTTCTGCATCCATGAATTCATAAATTACCAAGACAAAAATTAAAACCAATCGACAACAGAGTTGGAACTAATGTATGGGACTGGTTCGATTTTCAGTGTGTACGTTTAGGCTGTCATTTCGATTGCTATTTGCATTTGAATGTACCCTGACTTCTGTTGTATAACAGTGTGCCGTCTTTGGAAACTGCTGTATTGAAAAGGGATCAACATGGCCATTGCTGTAGAGGTAAGTTTGTACATGACAATAAAATTTGGTGAATAAAATGTGAGACATATGATATTGTACCTGGAATGAGACAGAATAATTGCTGTAAACATTGAATTAACTCAATACCTTCATGTGTGTTGGTCTTTGTTTGCTTGATTTTGAATCAGGTGAAGCACATCAGCACCAAGAATTGGGTTAAATTGTTGACCAAACAGTCAGAACAGAGCAAGCATAAGTGAGCAAAAGTTCAAACAATTTGTACCGCAATTCCTGGCTCCCTGCCATGCTATACCCGACATAAAACTCAGCAATCAAAAATAGTCAAAGAAATTGGAAGAAAGTTGAAATGCTTTACATTTCAATGTTATTAATTAGTCAGTGCCATAATTACAAGGCGTCTGTGTTTTGTGTAAAGTGATTTTGCACTCATCACTTTGTAGCTATACCACTTCTACATCCTTGCACAATAAGTTTTGAATGATAGAGTCTATGGACGACGGACACATCCACCTATTAAATAAGCTCTGTGTCGCTGACAGCGGAGATAAAATTTTACATACCATAGACTTGAGTGGCTGAAGATTGGATTTCTTGAGGGATCAGGTTTTGTCCTTGGTGATATGGTGATGTCAAATGTCCTTGTGGAGGTGATCTGTACATTTGCGGCTACAGATAAAATGTATAGACAACAAACATAGAGAGTAGATAAACAGACATCGTTTAGAACGAAAAATGACAGCACCATAGATAGCAAACGTGTCTCCTGATGGTAGGATATGTGTTGACACTGATTTTTTTCAAGTAGAGTGTTCTGACAAGGCATAGTTATAGACAAGTATTTCTACTATAGACATGGATACATGACTGTATGAAATTATCTTACGAAGGTCATCCTAGGGACCTGTATACCAAATATTAAAAGCTGTCTGACCAGCGGTTTTGAAAAACAAGCGACCTAACAGTTGACAGAGCTCTGCTGTGTTATGTAGAAAATAACTATTTGGACACATGTGTTGATGACGAAGGTGGGTATCTTTGATAGCTCATTACAGGATGGCCTTACAAAAAATGGCAAATTTAGCTGCAAAAATACAAAACTGAAGATTTCCTCATAATTTCAATATATTACATTAAGATAAACCCTAGGAACTTGTATAGCAAATATATGAGATGTCAGACAATTAGTTTTTGAGACACAAATTTTTTTACAAAAAATGGCAAAAATTGCCCCCAAAATTGAAAATTTGTAGATTTCATCATAATTTGAATATATCATATTTTGATCATCCCTATGAACCTGTATACCAAATATCAAAGCTGTTAGACAAGTGGTTTGGATGAAATAAATTTTTGACCAAAAATGACAAAAAAATTCCTTAAAAATACAGATTTTGCATATTTGACCAAAAGTTGGATAAATCTAATTTGGATTACCCCTAGGTTCCTGTCTACTAAATATCAAAGCTGTCTGACCAGCGATCATGAAGAAGATTTTTTACCGAAAACACCTTATTTTGCACTAATTTGTATATCTTCAACAATATCAAAAACCAAAAAAACTTGTTTGTCATGATCATACTTTGCATCAATACTACATATATCAAATCTGTAAGTACTGCGGTTCTAAATATATTTGAGTGGACATACATACTTACATACAGACAGACAGACAGACAGACAGACAGTAATATAGACTGATGCAGGATGGATACCCATCCCAATAGCTTCTACAGACTTTAGTCCATAGTAGCTAAAAAATTAAAATATTGTTTTTATCAAAACAATCAGGAACAAAGAAGTGCACTGAAAGTTTGTTGCTAATAATGAGAACACTGATGAATGTGGTAAGTATCTGAATATCTTTGCAGCCAATCAAAGGGCATCAATATCAAATTTCCTGTAAAGGAACAATATCACAATACTTTTGTTGGTCTAACTCAATATTTTCATAATATGAGGACTGTAATGACAGTTCAGCAAAATGTGGCGGAAAATGTGTTCAACAATTAATTCAATAGCCAGAACTGTGTGCTGCACTTTTACACTCAGCGACATCTTTGCTTTGTCTCTCCTCTTCGAAAAGCTTTCATCAAAAGACAATGACATTTTGATTTGGCACAAATATTCATTAAATTGAGATTAATACCCATTTGTTGCCAACACCGTCAGTCCATGAGTGACACTGGCCTGATTGTTGAAATAACAAATGGCACACCTTCAATGTATGCTTGAATAGAGCAGATACTCAGTGAAGGCTGCACAACAAATGCTACCAACCTGCATGTTGGGCTGATATCGTATATGCTGAGGTCTCATCTGACCCATTATGGTCCCCTGGGTATGTGGCTGAGCAGTTGGGTATGGTATCTGCCGAGCTTGGGAGTACACAACAGGTGTAGTGGGTGGACCTGTAGCTGCAGATGCTTGCATCATGTGACCCGTAGACATCTCATGTTGATGTTGTGGTGGTTGCTGAGCCATTAAAGTGGGAGCTGCAAGAATCACCAAATTAAGGATAGTTTGTAATTCATATCAAATGATTCCCAACTACAAACAATCGACTCAGCGGCAGATACAGCTCTGCTGTGTTATGTAGAGAATACCATTTGTGACACATGTGCTGATGAAAAAGATCAAAATCTTCATGAGGCAACCACCTCATATTAAAACAAAAACCTGAGTTTTTTATTGAAAACAAACCAGGTGTTGCAACGTAATCTCTGTTTGTTGTTTCATTATTATAAATCTTCATGAGGCAACCACCTCATTAAAACAAAAACCTGAGTTTTTTTTATTGAAAACAAACCAGGTGTTGCAAGGTAATCTCTGTTTGTTGTTTCATTACTGTACACATACATGGTCAGTACAGTGTGTTGATGTTTACCCTCAAGATCAGATAAAATCTGGTGCTTATACTGAGAACCCCAGGTTCATGTATCCATGTATTGGACTTTTTTCATTGCAAATTATGTCAAGGCAACCTAGCGGCTGAGAGAGTTCCATGTGTTATGTACAGAATAGCTATTTGTTACACATGTGTTGATGAAAAAGGTGGAAATCTTTAATAGCTCATTTCAGGATGGTCTGACTAACAACAGCAAAAATAGCTGCAAAAATAAAGAATTGTAGCAAAATCAGCCACAAAAACACGTTGATTTGCATATTTTATCACAATTTGATAGAATCTAATTATGGTCATTTCTGGAGATCTGTAATCCAAATATTGAAGGAATCTGACTGGCTGTATTGAAGAAACAGTTTTGAATGTGAAATGTTAAGGATGCCAGACAATACCACACATCCACCAACTAGATAAGCTCTTCGTCGCTGACAGCTGAGCTAAAAACTTACGTACCATAGACTTGAGTGGCTGAGGTCTGGACTTCTTGAGGGATAGGGTTTTGCCCTTGGTAATAAGGTGATGTAAACTGTCCTTGTGGGGGTGGTATGTACATTTGAGGCTGCAGATAAAATGCACAGACAACACACAAACACAGCACATAAACAGACATTGTTTTACACAAAATACATGTAAATGAACAACGATAGCTCCTGAGATAGCAATTGTGTCTCCTGGTGGTAGGGTATGTATTGACACTGATTTTTTTTCAAGTAGACTGTTCTGTCATGGTTAGATATTGAACAGAGAGTAAAACGCCATTAAAATATCATGGATTGTTTTTATCAAAGTAAATAAGGAACACAGAGGTACACTGGAAGTTGGTTGCTAATAAGAACACTGATGAATGTGGTAAGTATCTGAATATCTTTGCAGCCAATCAAAGGGCATCAATATCAAATTTCCTGTAAAGGAACAATATTGCAATTCTTTTGTTGGCCTAGCTCAATATTTTCATAATATGAGGGCTGTTATCAGTGCAGCAAAATGTGGTGAAAAATGTGTGCCACAAATAATTCAATAACCAGAACTAATACTGCTAATTAATTAATTATTATCCAAGACACATCTGCAACCAACCTTTTTTGTGTACTGTATGTTGGGCTGATATTGTACATGCTGAGGTCTCATCTGACCCATTATGGTCTCCTGGGTATGTGGCTGAACAGTTGGGTATGGCATACGCTGAGTTTTGGAGTACACAACAGGTGAAGTGGGTGGACCTGTACCTGCAGACGCTTGCATCATGTGACCTGCAGACATCTCATGGTGATGTTGTGGAGGTCGCTGAGGCATTATAGTGGGATCTGCAAGAATCACCAAGCTCAGTAGTTTTTGTAATTCATACAAAATGATTTCAAACTACTAACAAGCGACTTAACAGGTGATGCAGCTCTGCTGTGTTTTGCAGAGAATAACTATTTGTGACCTGAGTTTACTTTTGAAAACAAAAGAGGGGTTGCAATGTAATCTCTGTTTGTTTGGTTTTATTCACATAGATGGGCAGTACAGGGTGTTGACGTTTAGCATAAAGGTCAGGTACATTTTAGGCTGACTTGCAGTGATTTGTAAGCTGTTATCCAATTGGTTGGCAGAATCTCACTGTTATAATTGAATAATACAAATAAACTCCAAAAGTTGCTGTGGATAGTGACAATCAATCATTTTTGTCACTCTCATGCTATCAGCACCACATTTAAGGCCAATTGAGCACCACTGTGTTATGTACAGAATAACCTTTGTGGCATGTGTTGATGAAGCTGGCAATGTCATAGCAAAAAGAGCTGTAAAAGTACACAATTGAGGATTTCATCATAGATTGGAAGTGTCATTGAGAACATGTCTACCAAATATCAAAGCTGTCAGACAAGTAGTTTTTGAGAAACAAATCTTTTGACCAAAAATGGTAAAAATTGCTGAAAAAATACAAAATTGTAGATTTCATCATAATTTCCATAATAAATATTATGATAACCCCAATGGAATCTGAATACCAAATATTAAAGCTGTCAGACTAGCAGTTATTGAGAAATAAATATTTTGACCAAAATTTGCTAAGTTTTCCCTAAATTTCATCATTTAAGTATATCACATTTTGATAAATATCAAATATCAAAGCTATAAATATCAAAGCTATCAGATGAGTAGTTTTGGAGAAACATATTCTTTTAAAATCAAAAGTTGCACATTATTGATGCATGCAAAACAGAGATTGGATTTTATTCAAATGAATTTATCATTATCAAAATATATAAATATACAGGTTAATAGGATTATCAAAATATGATACATCAAAATAATGATGAAATCTTCAATTTTGTAATTTTAGGGCAAATTTTTGCTATTGGTGTTTGCACAAGTAAAATGAGAGAAAAAATAATTTGAAAATTGAAGTTATTTGTTCCAACAATGAAGGGTGAGTAATTTAATTTCAAATTAATGTAACAAACACAGTCAAATACACTGTACCTTCCTCTTCTGGTTTACTCAGTTCAGATTGTTCTAATGTCTGATATAATTCTTCCACTGTATTCTCAAGTTCCCTGATCAGCTTCTGGTTCTCTTTGAGTTCAGACTGTAATTTCTCTCTCTCAGTACTGCTCCCAATACGTTGACTGACCAATGACTGCTTAGTACTCTCTAACTTCTGTGTCAGTTCCTTACATCTCTCTTTCAAAGTAGCCATCTCTTCCTTTGCCGCCTTCAGTTGAGATTCTAGAGTTGCCCTTTCCATCTCAAGTGTAGATTGGATGACCTCCAGAGCTGACAGCAACAAAAAATGGACAGATTTATACCAATAATGTTAAACTTTTCATGGCATCAAAATTTAGTTTGAATGTATGGAAATCAGTGACCAACATTTACCACATCAGTGTTTTAATGTCATTGGATGCATTCATTGCTATCCAAAAATAGTGACTTTGGATGTCCAGGTTGAGTGGTAGTGTGGCAAAATATCACAATAGGGCATTGTGGGATATCTAAAGATTCATGTGTCATTAACAATACACTCCTCAGTAGACAATTATTAACACTAAGGAACTGGTAAGTTTCTTTGGCTGGGGAATGGGTGTGAGGTGTGGGGGGTGGACTATTTTTGCTGACGTCAAAAACTAGCTGACCCCCTCTATTCTAACTTGAGAAAACATGGTAACCCCCTATTCCCAATTACAAAAAAACAAGGTGATCCCCCTGCGTAGCAAAGGTAAAATAAAAGGTGTAATATAAATGCAAAATATATATATATATATGGGGTATGTTTTAAACATTCAGTCATTCATTCTTTCTTTTAATCAAATTGTTGTGAATTTCACTTGTAAGACAGAAATTTCAAAGTGTCAATATTTTGAATGAGCACTGAATGTATTCCGTGTTATATGCATAACTAGATACCTAGAACTGTACATAAATGGATGTCAATCATTAATATCAAAGAGAGAAAAGCAGTAAATCAAAAACTTTGATGTGTGTTTAGACTTGCCAGCCATCCAATTACATCTCCTGAGAAGCCATAGAGAGCTATAGAGTAAACCTTTGACACAAAGGAAAATTGTTGCATCAATGAGAATGAAAAACTATTTGTCATTTTTCTCTTTAAGTATGTCAATGTATCAACCTTGTCGTTTCTTATACTGAATTCTCAAGGGGAAAACAGAAAAGTATCAGGAATATACCATGTTATATCTCCGATATATTAAAGTACTGCGCCCGCTTGCCAAAAACTATTAAACATCCTGATATCTCTGATATATGTTTGATATATGAAAGTCATGCAGCTGAAGGGCGTGCTGAAAAAAATGTCTGATATTTCAAGTAATGCACCTGAAGGGTGCACCAACAAATTTTAAACATATAGATATCTCTGATAATATATGTTTGATATATTAAAGTCACACATCGGAATGGGGCGCTGAAAAATGCAACTGAATGATGAAATTCCTGGCTGGTATGATGCATTTTAGGCAAGTATGAGCCCGTGTCAAAATTCAAAAACACATTAACCCCCTCTTGGGCATTTCAAAGACATGGTGACCCCCATCACCAAAGTCAAAAACAGGGTGAATCCCCCTCTTGAATCTACCCCCCCCCCCAGGCCAAAGAAACTGACCGTCCCTTATCAAAATATAAATTTTATGTAAATTTAAATTTGAATACAAGATGTTCTCTATGAGAAATACACAAACGTAAATGCCAGATACTTACACTGTCCGTGAGAACTACTATCAACTGTTCCTGTGATCATTGTGTCAGATTTCAGATCAGTGTCTTCATCCTGAAATTGTTAATACAACAAGATTTAATGTGTTTGTAGTTTCATTGGTTTTATGACATATACCGTATGTCTTTCTAGAACACATGTAAATGTACAATATTACAAAATTCTCTGTAGCTGTGAAGGTAACTTTTTTGAATGGTGTTAAATTTTTCTGTCATTGCCAAGTTCATATTGAAAATGCCAGGAAACTTACATCAATGTGTATCTCTTCAACATCCTTTCCTTCAATGACATCATCATAGACTTTGACTGGTTTAAGTCCACCACCATCTCCTGAATGACAAAAATTTACAAGGTATTCAGACATCCATCTGTTTGAATATATTACCATAACAGTAGGGGGTACAATCAATTTAAACCATAAATGAAACATACATACCTGCAGGATTGTCAGTGGCATGGAATTTTACATGTAGGGTGAGGATATAGAAATAAAGTGAATTGTATCAAAAGTATTTGAATACATGCCTGACAGACACTTACACAAGCACAGTGCATGATAACCACTGAAACGTAAGGAATAATTTAATTTATACCATAATTTGAACTCAGTATGACATAATTTGAACAAGTCATCGTTGATGACACAGTCCCCACTTGTTAATAATGGGTACTTTGATTACATGTCCTCAGAGAGGATAGAGTCCTCTTCATTAATTAGGTCTGTGATAAAAATACTTTGATACAGATGGTGCTCAATGGCCAAGAATGAGTTCCATGGTGATGAAAACGTAAAACCAATGTAGGCCACCATCCTAAAGTTCATAAAATGAGTCAACTAGGAATTAATCAACAGGATGTTACAAAACATTTTTGCATACAATTCTAACACTGAACAGATTATCACTGGTACCATATTTCATAAAGTTTGATGCAGTATTTACAACACTATGAGATCAACATCTGTATCAAGTTTCATCACATTTAACGTTGTATTAATTTGTGGCTATTAAATTAATTAAAATGACACAGATAAATGTCTTTTTCAATGTTAAAGCAATGTGAGCTTAACATCGGTTAACATCTCAGGGCTCGAACTTAACTTTTTTACCTACTTGCCCTGCGGGCAAGTTTCCAGAAATTTTACTTGCCTGATGAACAAACTTACTTGCCCGATTTTTTGTCTGTTTACATTGTTTGGGCAGCTGGAGATCACGAAGACCAAGCAATCTCAAAATGTGGCCGACAGCATCATATCAATGCAAGTTCTGTTTTGTCTGTATTGATAATCGTGTTAATTTTACGATCCATTTG
>LD344066.1:442395-453504 GCA_001465055.1 Ptychodera flava | reverse complement strand
GGAGTCACCCTAAGTATACTGCATATCAAATTTCAAAACAATCGGACAAGCGGTTTCAGAGAAGAAGATTTTTTTACCAAAAACACCAAAATTTGCCCCAAAAATACGCAAAAATATGCAAATTTCACCACGATTTGAACAAACTTAAGTAAGGTCACCCCAAGTGAACTGCATATAAAATTTCAAAGCAATTGGACTTGCGGTTTCAGAGGAGAAGGCAATTGTTGACGGACGACGACGACGACGACGACGACGGACGACGGACGACGACGGATGACGACGGAAAATCAACCTATTTGATAAGCTCCGCGTCGCTGACAGCGGAGCTAAAAATGGGTATGTTTGATATTGCTTTCAAGAAAATACCTGGAATGCGAATGATTAAGAAAGACCTATGCAAAAGTAATTTGAACTTTGTGTGTGTGAGTTACTCTGGTGCTAAGTTTATATGACATCACTGCTTGAATCTCTCAAAAATGTGCGTATATAGTTACATTATGGAATACAGAAAATAAAATTGTTATTGTATATCCATATGGATTGTATGGTATTTATAGTGTATGTTTATTGTTATATAATAATCTGTTCTAAGCGTAAATGAGATCAATGCAGGAATGTCTGAGAAATTTCTGTTAACAGTTATGTTATAAAATACAGGAAACGAATTTATTGTATGGCCATATGTACCATGTGGTGGAACATATTGATATGTACACAAGCATGCATATGCATGCGTAAATGTTTAACTGCCTTGGGACTCATAATAAAAAACGTTACATATCAAGTAAACTACAAGTAATTTAAATGAAACAACAAAGTATTAATTATAATATTTACAAGTGAAGAAGAAGTAAAATAGTGAGAAAACTGCTGGTTGAAGCCTTTTTATTGTTCTTTGCTGTCAGTTGGTTCCTCATTACATACAGCATCTTCAGTGTCCGTTGCTGGCCTGTAGGAATTAAATTTGAAATTACTGATGGATTCATGATAAATATATATGTTATGTGACAATTCATTGTGAGAAGAACATATATGGGGAAAAAATAAGGAGTGGGAAAAAATGTACAAGGGATCTGGTAAAAAGTAATGCTACTAGACCCTACCCACTCCTGAATATAAATGTTTTACTCCTTACATAAGACCAGTTAGCAGGAAATGTATTTACAACCTTGGGGATGTTTTAATTAATGCTATGAGTGCTATCATTCGAATGTAAACAGCACTTAAATCAGTTACAGATAGTGAAATGCCTTACACTGTGGGGGGATTACGACATCTGAAATTGTCGTGGATCCAAATTTCTCATCAGTTCTTTTGTGTTTTATATGCAAAAGTTGCAATAATTGGTTTTGCAGTGAAGAAATTTATTTCAACTTTATTTTCTGGATCAAATTTTAGTACAAATTGATATTAGCCTAAATATGACAAAATTATGTTCACAGCCTTTGAAACTCTCACACAACATATCCTGGGTTGGTGTAGGTCATTTAAGGTCACAAACTGAGAAAAAAACCTAAAATATAAAAATTTGGGGAATCTGATTGTAAAAATAAGTTTATGTTTTAGGACCGATTTCATCAATATCAGTGCACTCATACTAGGGTACTTTTGTCATTAATGGTAAACCTAAAAGCACATGCTAAAATTTTGAAACACCAAAACAGACTGTACAAACAAACAATAATAGTCGCGATTCATCATTGCTACCTACGTACTCAGTGTGTCCACGTCTTCAAGTTTACAATATCTAGTATAGCGAGAAAAACTTAAATTGAAAAATACCGTCAAGGGCAGTGTGCTCACATTCGGTTTGAATTGGTCCATTCAAGAAATATTTAAACCAGGAAAAACAAGAATGACAAAAGCATATAAGGTCTCCAACTTAGGTACTGGAGGTCAACTTCTATAGCAATGGGACAAGCAGATCCTAAATACATAAGCAAATGTCAACAACAAAAAATAAACAGAGAAGGTTTGATAAGAAGAAAAGGTGGGAGTGGGTAAAAAATGTACAGGGGATCTGGTAAAAAAGTAATGCTACCTCATCAATGTTCTAGGCCCTACCCCCTCCTGAATATCAAATGTTCCATCCCTTGGTATTACATAACGACAGAGGACAGGAAATATATTTACAATCTTGGGGATTTTTTAATTAATGCCATGAGTGTTATCATTCTAATGTACACAGCACTTAAGTTAGTTACAGATAGTGAAATGCCTTCCACTGTGGATGGTGATTACAACATCTGGAATTATCCCGGATCCAAATTTCTCATCAGTTCTTGTATGTCTTAGGTAGAAAAGTTGCAAAAATTAGTCCGCAATGAAAAAATTCACCTAAGCTTTGTTTTCTGGATCAAATTTTCCTACAAATTGATACCAAATATGACAAAATTATGTTCACAGCCTTCAAAACTGTCTCACAACATATCCTGGGTTGGTGTAGGTCATTTAAGGTCACAAACTGAGAAAATTACCTAAAATATACAAATTTGGGGATTTCCCAACACTTTGAGCAGAAAATGTATCTAATAACAGCCCTGGGGACTTTATACCAAATTACAAAGCTATCAAACACGTAAATTCGAGATTAAGTTTTCTTGATCAAAAATGACAATATTGTCTTAAAAATACAAATTTGTATATTTCAGGACAATTTCCACATATCTAACTATTGTCATCTCTGTACGTCTGTGTACCAAATACAAAAGCTGTCTGTCCAGGGGTTTTAAAAAGAAAAAATACTGTTTAAGATTTTTTTACCAAAAATGACAAAATTGCTCCAAAATAGTAATGTTCCCAATTTTGTCACAATTTCAACAAATTAGAAGCGTAAAACCCCTTACAAAGATCCAACCCAAATTTGAGAGCAATTGGGCTGGCGGTTTCAGAGAAAAAGAATTTTTAATGAAAATGAGAAAAATCACCAAAAAATTCAGTAAAAATACAAAATTAAGGATATCTTCACAATATTCATAAAACTGTATAAGGTTCACTTAATGTACTTGCACACAAATTTTCAAAGCAATCAAAACAGCGGTTCTCGAGATATTAATTCTTGACCATTTTCACATTTTGTAAGCTCATTTGCATAATTTGGCAATGCAGACTTCATTTGAACAAAATCCCATCTATACCCCAGGATGCATCCACACACCAAATACCAAGCTGAAATGTGCAGCGGTTTGCGTGTTTTTTGATGTTGACGGACATACTGTACATACATACATACACACATACATACAGACGCCATCGACTTCAGTTTATACGATAAACTCACATTGGTATAACCAAATGTGAGCTAAAAACCCTACCCAAAATCCCTAACCCAAATTGAACGACGGCTTTCCATGGAACTACGAACTGGTAACACGACGAAATTAGCTTTGAGTGACGTGACGACACTAGTCCATCAAGCATATGAAACTCGTCGATTGTCACAAAAATCTTTACAATGAACTTTTTTTACGAAATAATATGTTGGTGGTCGTTGTAGTCAGAGGTCCTCTTGTTGGTTCTGATGTTACATACGCATAACTTAAGTTAGCTGCCCAACGAACGTCCCGGAGGCATACACCGCAATCGACCTGACGCTTGTGCGGGCACAGCGCTGTGTCTGTGCACAAATGCTCTACAAATTTCCTTGCCCCTGACTATCTTGTGTGTGAAATTCCGCGTAAACCATTCCACACTAATACTTAATAGTCTATATCTGTAAACTTATGTTCTTAACAAACAAGCGACCATGCAAGTCCATTAAAAATCAAACATGATCGTTCAGAAGTAGCTCTCGGCCGCGAGTCGCAGTCGCCTTCAATCTCAAGCATTTTGGTGCATACCGTTGTATTTAGTTAATTACTTATGGCAAACCGTCCTCATCAAATTGTAGTATCAAACACAGCTCTGTGCATCAAATTACGAGATAAAATCAAAACATCACATATAAATTGTGATTGATTACTTTGAACACGGTCCCTCCACAACAGGGACCGTCCTTTGATTTACTTACCCACACGACCGACAGTCTCAGTCTAGCAAACATCATCCAGAGTTCGTACTGCAGCAGCAACTTTAACAAGGGTAAGCGAGCGCAGAAAGTTGGCTGGATAAGCGAAGAACTGTGAGTTTCCACTTTAAATGTCGAACAACTTCTTATGGCCAGGTATGAGCCAACACTACGGAGTATTTACCGATGGTGCACTTAATTTACACAACCATAGGGCGGTGGATTGACGCAAAACTAACGTGACTGGTCGTAGTCGCCATGAGCTCATTGTACAGCCTGAGTTGCTTTGGTAGAGCGCCCTCAACAGCAGATGTAGTAATGACATTTTATTTACTGACAACAAAAGCCCGCATCAAATTAATTTCAGTTATTCCAATTAAGCAATCATGTATCCATTGCGTACATTGATTAAACAGTTATTAGTCCCCGCGGACGAAGTCCGGCAGGGACTTATAGATTGTGTCCCGTCCGTGTGTCCGTCCGTCCGTCCGTCATCAACAGTTTCTCAGACACTGCTAAACTAATTTTGTTCAAACTTGACACAAAGGCATAGCACTATGACCTACAGATGCACGTTGATTTATTTTGTGATACGATCCAATATCGGCGCAAGCGGCCATTTTATTGCGATTTTTCATGTCTTTGGACCATAACTCAGACATCCTTGAGCACATTCTGCTCATACTTGGCACAAAGGCATAACATTATGGCTTTCATATCCATGTCAAATTATTTTGCAATATGTTTCAATATGGGCGCGTGGCGGCCATTTTGTTGCGATTTTTCAGGTCGTTGGACCATAACTCAGACATCCTTGAGCACATTCTGCTCAAACTTGGCACAAAGGCATAACATTATGGCTTTCATATCCATATCAAATTATTTTGCGATATGTTTCAATATGGGCGCGTGGCGGCCATTTTGTTGCGATTTTTCATGTCTTTGGATTGCGATATGTTTCAATATGGGCGCGTGGCGGCCATTTTGTTGCGATTTTTCATGTCTTTGGACCATAACTCAGACATCCTTGAGCACATTCTGCTCAAACTTGGCGCAAAGGCATAACATTATGGCTTTCATATCCATGTCAAATTATTTTGCGATATGTTTCAATATGGGCGCGTGGCGGCCATTTTATTGCGATTTTTCAGTTCGTTGGACCATAACTCAGACATCCTTGAGCACATTCTGCTCATACTTGGCACAAAGGCATAACATTATGGCTTTCATATCCATGTCAAATTATTTTGCGATATGTTTCAATATGGGCGCATGGCGGCCATTTTGTTGCGATTTTTCAGGTCGTTGGACCATAACTCAGACATCCTTGAGCACATTCTGCTCAAACTTGGCACAAAGGCATAACATTATGGCTTTCATATTTATGTCAAATTATTTTAGGAAGTCACCCTAAGTAAACTGCATGTGAAATTTCAAAAAAATCGGACAAGCGCCTTCAGAGAAGAAGATTTTTTTCCAAAAAACAGCAAAAAATGCCCCAAAAATACAAATATACAAATTTCACCACGATTTGAACAAATTTAAGTGAGGTCACCCAAAGTGAACTACATATAAAATTTCAAAGCAATCTGACTTGCTGTTTCAGAGGAGAAGGCAATTGTTGATGCACGACGGATGACGACAACGACGGAAAATCAACCTATTTGATAAGCTCCGCGTCACTGACAGCGGAGCTAATAAAAGCAATTTGCAAAAGGAGCAAATTATCATCGCAATATGTTTCAACTTTGTTCCCATTTTTGTATGTTGAAGCAACATTTCATGAATGGACAATGTCGGACACATGTATTTGATCTTTCATTTTGTATACCTTTTCTCTCAAAAACATCGGCAATGCCAGGCGGCAAAATTTCCGAAGACGGCAACTTTGCTGTTGCAATTTTGAGTGAATATGCCGTGGCAAATTGGGACCATGAAATTGACTTGATACGATGCAGCGGTGAAGTAAGGCTGGTACGATGTGGCAGCGATGCAAGGCTGATACTGAGGCAGTAATGAAATGATATAGAAAATAAACAAACTAAGGCGACAGCGATAATGAGGCCATGTCGGAACGATACGGAGGCGATATAGCGGTGATACGGAGGCGATCTGAGGCGAAGGTTTATGCCATACTTTACCTGTACTTATTATGAACGTTCACTAAATATGCAAATTAGTAATTACTTGATATGATACTTCTTGATGTCTATACACAGTATTACAGTACTCAATGGTCAACATCTGTACCATGTTTCCACTAATTTGATGCAGCATATCTTGAAAATTATGTCACTCTAAGTTTCATGAAATTTGTTGAACTATATCTTGACATATCAGGCTAAATACAAAAATTCATTAAATATGCAAAAAAGCAATCAAGTGACAACAAACTGCTACATATCTTTGCACGCCATTACACTGCTGGAAGAATAACACCTGTAATCATGTTTCACCAAATTTGATGCAGCATTTCTAGACACATCACACTGATTGTGAAAGTTCATTTAATATGCAAATTAGCTCATTATTGACATGATACTCCTTAATTTGTTCAAGTAGTATTACATACTGACAGATCAACATCTGCTCAACATTTCATAAAATTTACAGCAGTATATCTGGAGATAGCCCTCTGATTAGGAAAAGTAATGAAATATGCAAATGAGCAATTAATTGATGTGATACTGCAAAGTGACTTTGCACACTATTATAGGACTTTGTGCTGAATATTTGAACCATGTTCAATAAATTTGTTGCAGTTTTTCTAGACATATCACCCTAATTACAAACATAGGGCCAAAGTCCCTGAAGCTACTATAGACATGGATACAAAATTAAGTATTTCCTGTCTGTATGAAATTATCTCACTAAGGTCATTCTAGGGACATGTAAATCAAATACTAAAGCTGTCTGACCAGCGGTTTTGAAAAAACAAGCGACTCAACAATTGACAGAGCTCTGCTGTGTTATGTAGAGAATAACCTTTTGTGACACATGTATTGATGAAGAAGGTGGATATCTTTGATGGCTCATTTCAGGATGGCCTGACCAAAAATGGGAAAAAAAATCCGTAAAAATACACATTTGCATATTTCATCACAATTTTAACACATCTAAGTTGGGTTATCCCTAGGGACCTGTATACCAAATAACAAAGCTATCTGACCAGTGGTTATGAAGAAGATTTTTTACCAAAAACGCCTTTTTGGTGCTAATTTGCATATTTTCAACAATATCAAAAAATAGTTTCTCAAAATCATATATGTTATCCACACAACAAATATCAAATCAGTAAGTACTGCAGTTCTCAAGATATTTGAGTGGACGGACGCCTCACAAACGGACATACATACATACATCAGGGATCACTTTGGGGCGTGATAACGCGACATTTACGCTCAAAAATCAGAAAAATCGCATTCAGAAAAATCAATTGGGCAAAAAAGTCACGCCAATAATTCAAATGGCGCGTACGTGATACCTTTACGCGATCTAAATTCATCGGTAACATTTGGCCGGTTTTCAGTACAGAACCACTCATTGTGTCGCCGTAGAGAGCGCTATAATTACGCTAGAAAAAAGCTGTTGCAGAGTTACCCGTTTCAACAGCGTTTGTGATTGGTTGCCAACAGGAAGTTTTGCGTTCATTGACAAATCATTGGAGTCGATACAGCAAGTGTTCATTGCTGATGTCCAGTGTGTTGTCGTAGCTCAAAATGGCGCTTTCGAAGGAATATTCGTGTCCAGTACGAGTGGTAGTGCGAAGAAAAAACGAAAATGCACTATTCTGGACTACTGTACTTCCGTTACTCCCGCACTGGAAAGTATGGATTCGACAGCCTCCAATTACAACTACACTCAGAATGACAGTTTTCGGACAGGGTAGTGAATTTTGCCCAAAGCTGTTTCATAAATGACGAGCACAACGAAATCTTATTACCATACCCTTCGAAACTTTATTGTGTTTATCCTCAAACTGTTAACACCGACAGAAGTGGCATTTAGGGGGGTCAAAGTTGCCAAATTTTTGCCCCATGTTGAGCGCGTGTAATCGGACTACTATCGCAGTAATCGGACGTCGTATTTTGAATGTGATAAGGGGCTAAATATTGATATTTTGAAACTTCGAACCCCGATTTTCAATTTCGATGTGTTTAGAAAACTATGTGGAAATATTTCGTGACAATTAGTTACGTTTAATCCATAGACGACGCAACTATATTTCAACATGTATAGCGCTTCTAGATATCGGACATGGGCTGTCCCTGTGTGTTGCGTTCTACACCTCGTATTGTACGGTGTGGCTAACTTCACCAAGTTTGTAGCGCCCGAAATAGCTTTTACCCCCCCAAAAAATCCAAAACGGGATGGCAGCGTCACCTGACTTAATATGCTGTAGCATGACTTGTAAAACGCTATCAAAATGGAGCGAAGGGCGTATAACGAACAGCATGTCATTAAATGTCTGAAAACTGAGGTCGTCCGAAAACTGTCTCACTGAGTGTATTGTTATGCAAATTAACCAATATGCAGAAAATCAGGGAAAGTTAGGTCCGGTTCCCACAGACTTTGAAATTCTCCCACTGTTTTTTTTCATGTGCGATTTTATCTCATGCCGTTCTTGAGCCAGGGTAATCCCTGATACATACATACATACATACATACATACATACATACAGACTGACGGTGGACGCCAGACGGATACCCATCCCAATAGCTTCTATAGACTATATTAGTCTATAGCAGCTAATAAACGAGAGTTAACTACATTCTAATTTAAGTAAACAAGACTTGCATATCAAGATTTACGTGATGAAAAAACAGCATATCTGTCAGGTTATAAAGAATCTTCCGCTGGTTATCTTTATCAGTATTTAACTTTCAAATTAACATTGTAAGTAAGTTCTGTTGAATAAGTTGAGACTGTACATACTCAGAGAAAGCACACTGAAGAGACAAATGTTTGAAACTTAAGAGGTTCAAGGTCATCAAAAGCATTATAAGGAATCATGTAACACTTTCATTGCACTGTTTACACAGATTGCATAATTGCTATAAATAGCACACGAGGAATCTTACAGCCCAGCTTTACCATAGAAACCCTATAACTTTGACCACTCTCTCAATTGACCACTCTATTTTATTCCTCAAAAAGTAATTTTATTTTATCCTTACCAAATCAACCATAAATGGAAATTAGAACTTTCTCTATCTCTATTTATTTGACCACCCTATCATGACAAACTATTATGAGCAATTTCTTTTAGATAACTTACAGGGCACAATAAAGGATGGTTCAGAATATGTTAAAGTTGGGATTTAGGACAGTTGCCTTTACATGTTTTAATCCTCCAAGATGGTAAGCATTTCACGATGAACTTTCAAAAAAAGTTGAACTTTCTGATAATTCTACACTTAAATTATTTTGGCTTTGATGATTTCCTAATTAATTCAATTATTTAAAATCATATTAATTATTTTTTTCCTGGGTAAATTGATAGGGTTTATACAGTACAAGAATTACATACAATGTAAGTCAAATTTTGACCAAAACAAACAAAAAAATTCCTTAAAAATACGCATCTGCATATTTCATCACAATTTGAACAAATCTAAGTTGGGTTATCCCTAGGGACCTGTATACCAAATAACAAAGCTGTCTGACCAGCAGTTATGAAGAAGAAGATTTTTTACCAAAAACCCTTTTTGGCATTAATTTGCCTATTTTCAACAATATCAAAAAATTAAAAAAAATGGTTTCTCAAAATCATATTTTTCATCTACATGTTGGATAAACAGTATCAGAGTTCACGTGCCCAGGTCGCGAACTGGTTTGACTGAAGTCACATTTATCAGTCGCCCTATAGTCGTACAATGGTACCAGAAGAAGTATCGCTCGCTTGAGTTGCATGTATTAATAATAAAAAGGATAACTGTGATATTTGAAATGCAATGACTAAAAACATGAAAAGGTTAACGAAAAAGACGGAAGTGATGTAATGGGTCATGATCTGTACGCAGGTTATTGTGTACTCGTTCCGCGCTCGGCCGAACTCAACTGTTAACAGAGCTATGCCGCGCTGTGACTGTGTTCTGGAGATAGTAAGTTTTCATTCAACATTGAAAACGACTTTGACTTTCATTTTTCGTATGCCTGAGCCCAAATTTGATCGGTTCAAGGCGCCCCTTACTTCAAGCCCTCACATTTGCTCGCACTTCAATTGTGAGAGCTCTCACTACAAGCCCTCACATTCGCTCGCACTTTGATTGTGCTGGCCCTCACTTTGGCCCCGCACTTGTCGATTTCCAGCACCCTTCCATACCTCATTTTACTGGGAAATAGTAGCCACTGCGTTCTGTTGAAATATGTTTCAACACTACCTTTCTTACGATCGACTAAGTCTTTTATTAAGTTGTTATAAACGTAAATGCACACAATTTCTTTGGCATCCTACATGCCTGTCACAGAGTTAATGTTCATTTCAAGGCTGATACACGATGCATGCATACACCATCCCTCCACCCACGGGAGGGACGGTGATGCATATTCGTTTTACAGCAAGTGATTTGGTCATGATGTGTTGCTCGCCCATAGATTGCTTGTTCTAATCATCAAGCCGTTGGCTTAAAAGTTTCGGAGCCAGAAACGGCACAATCATTTCCGCTACAGACAAACAATGTATGAATGTGATGCAAGGTCGCAGAGCTTTCCGATTATAAAGTATGAAACAAAGGAGACAGTCAAATTTCTATCTAATGACTTGTCAATCGCTGACTACACAGAGATTATAGCTATGATTTCTGTGACAATATAATTGACCATGAGATTGATTCAATGAACAATATTTAAGGGCTCGTTGACCAAAATGGCATACTTTATTGAGGTAGAATATCCATCATTGTTAAAGCCCCAGTATTTGTAACTTTTAACAATTTTTTTCATATTTTTGATTAAAATGACATCCTCAGTATGTGAAAGTAGACCATAATTAACACTGAATCGCATGGTTTGCATGCCCAGCCCGCCTCACGATTAACAGTAAAAGGAGTGAAAAATGACTTCTTGTCCGGACCAGAAGTCAGCTTTGTTGACACACGAA
>LD344066.1:404234-438989 GCA_001465055.1 Ptychodera flava | reverse complement strand
AATGTCCTTGTACCAACTTTGAATAAAATTGGTTGAAACATGTCTGAGTTATGGCTCTGTACATGAAAAAATCGTAATAAAATGGCCGCCTGGCGGCGATATTGGATTGTATCACAAAACAAATTGACGTGCATATCTATGACATTGGTCAATGTCCTTGTACCAACTTTGAATAAAATTGGTTGAAACATGTCTGAGTTATGGCTCTGTACATGAAAAAATCGTAATAAAATGGCTGCCTGGCGGCCATATTGGATCGTATCCCAAAACAAATCGACGTGCATCTGTATGACATATGAAGTAATCCTTGTACCAAGTTTGAATGAAATCACTTCTTGCATCTCTGAGATATCTGTGTGAACGGACGGACGGACGCACACACGCACGCACGCACGCACGCACGGACATGACCAAACCTATAAGTCCCCCCGGACGGTGTCCGTGGGGACTAAAAACTGAATATACAATTATATGGAAATGTTGTTTTACAGTCATGAGTATCTGGTGTGTGCTGAAAGACAAATATTAAAATTGGACAGTACCACAGTTTGTCTGACTGGTTGTTTCCTTCTGATTTTCTGACACGGTGATAGGGACAAAATATTATGCTATTCACGATAGTCATACAACATAGCTTGCATTTTGTTCACAGTAGAACTGAGTTTTACATGTAAGATAACTTTCTCGTAAACCGTAAATTCTGGCTTCTGGCAGCTCAAACGTCGCAATACTACTTTTTTTTGATATGATATGGAGTGACTTGCACACATATGCAATATGCAGTGACAGTCGATATATTCATAGTAAGAGTCTACTACATTCAAGCATAGTGATGTTGACAACTACATGCATGCCAGTGCACGATTTCAAAGTAGCCAGGAGGAAATTCTAATGGTCTTTTAGTGTAAATATAGGTATTAAACGACAGTGAAACAAACAACATTAGTTATCGTGACCTTGCTAAAGTGCAATCTCGGATCATGTATGATCTGATGATGATGCCAAATTCATACCATGTCGGATTATATGCCGTGATTCTGAAGTGCGCGTACTTTCTTAGTAAATCGGTCAACATAAGCATGCACACACTGTCTTTAGTGATCGAAGTCAACTGTCGAAATTACCCAAAATAAGCAACAGAAAACTAAAAGTTATCGCTGTGTCAAAAGAACAGTACATCAACATAAAACGACGCTAGTTTGTTATGACATGGAGGTAGAAGGACAGAGCGTTTTGAGGAAAAATTGAAAATAGTGGTTTTCACAAAAAAGCTAAAAACGTGACTTTAAAATGATTCAATCAAAAAAAGAAAAAAGATCGTTTGAGATACATGCCTAAGTGACCACTAGACCAAATTTCAGAAAAAGTTACTGAAGCGTTTCTGAGATACCTGCGTCCACAGCATACGGCCCACTGTATGCGACAACAGAGGCCGCGTCATCACATTAGTACTTTGTGCCCACAGGGCACAAAGGACTAAAAATCAGGGGTCACCGTGCAAACTTTGGTACTAGAGAGACAAATAACTTGCGATTTCTCAATATTTGAAATTCAAAATGGCTGCCATCCCTGTGTTAAGTCTATGGGAAAAAATAAAATTTTCGATTTTCGAAAAACTAAGACGGTGAAAACTTTTCTTTTGCCAAGAGCTTCAAAATGAGCTCCCACAAGTGGTAGGTCAGAAGAGAATTGATAAAATTTGAAGGCCTGAATTTCTGTCCCCGAGGCGCGTTCTACCTTAAGTATAATACACTGACATATGTTAAAGCTTTTCTGCTTTCCTAGAAAGTTTTTGTAAATAATATCTTTGTTTTCTTAGGAGAAGAGCTTGTTGTCAATGCCCGTGCCAAGATATTTAAACAAACTAACAATCTCAACCTCCTACCCTACCCATCAATAACAATTGCTTTTACGTGTTTTCCTTTCCCGTCTGTTATCTCTTAACAATTTTTTTCCAATATGAGTTTGAGAACGCTTTGTTTGAGCCATGTATTGAATTGACCAATGTGAACAAAATAATGAGACAGACAAAAGTCATCTATTAAGCAACCGACAAGAGCCATACCATCTGCATATTTATCAACATTAAGATCGAATTTGTACATTCTCATTTGATTGGTATGGATGGAGAACAGAACTGACGATAGAATGCAGACTTGGGGCACACTTGTATTTAACACCATGTGTTTGTATAGAATGTCCTCTACACTGACAAGCTGTGGTTGTTCACATATAAAATGATTCACCCATAATAGAATGTTATGACTAGTATTAACATTTAAACGCCCCTGTAACAATAGATGTGGTTAAACATTATTAACGAGATAACAAAAATGAAGACATAACTTGTATCAAAAACAAGTTAATGTAACAAAACATGTCAGCCATCCTTCATCAACAAAAATAAGAGTTATGATGAAAGAAAAGAACTTGTCAGCACAACCTCATCAAAACCAGACAAATCAAACAATGTGATAAGAGAATGGAAAATAATGATGGTTGTCCAGAAAACCTATCAATAAGGTATAAAAGGAAGAAAAAACATACAAGATATCCTCCTTCAAGCAAAATTCAGACACAAGGAGAGTACAAATGAACGGTCTTAGCAACAATTCACGCATCAATCAGACCACAACATAATGATCTTATCATCCCTCTTTGATGAACAAGACAATTCTAGTGACTGAAGAAGGGACTCCACTTTGGCCACAAACACCGCTAGGATGATTCAGCAACATAAAACCTTTGTTCTTGGACCAAGTCACATTACCAGGGTCAAAGCACTATCGATTCACTGGTTTCTTGCCATGTTTCCCTTATCACCAAACCACATTGATCTACTCACTATACCGTATCACAAGCAGAGGTTGAACCAATGTGTTAAGTTTCCTTCCTTTTCTTATATAGAATTGATTTTCCACACACAGACTTTTGTTTAATAATAAATAATCTCATAAGAGTTTGTCACTTGTGTTGAACTTATTGGCTAAGTTTTTGTGATTTATCTTTTATTTTGAGTTTATGGAATATTAATACAAATTCTACATTACCTGTAACTATCAATTTGTCATATAAATAGGCTATTGTACCTAGCATAGTGAACTTCATAATAATTTTGTAACTTTCGGTTGCCATTTGGGTCTTAAGATGTCATCTCAATGCATCAATTGTATGTTTTGTCTGTAATTTTGGGTTAATTTCAGTTCAGGTGATAAAATGTTGAAAACAGGCTGAATTAACAGTTGAGTGATTTAACATTTTTAGACAATGTTAAGGTGGACATTTTGAATTTGGTCGGCCATTTTGGTTTGATGACATCATCATAATAATTGATTTGCATCAGTTTAATCTTTTATTTATGATTGAGAATGTTTTTGTCATTAGTTATATCATAGTATCTCCAATGTACATAGCAAGTTTCATCAAATTTGGTAAAGTCCATTCAGATTTATATATCTAATTAAGAAAGTTTATTAAATATGCAAATAAGTATTTGGCTGAAGTAAAACTGCTTAATGACTTTCAACAGTGTTATATCATAGTATCTTCAATGTACATAGCAAGTTTCATCAATTTTGGCAAAGTCCATTCAGATTTATATATGTAATTAGGAAAGTTTACTAAATATGCAAATAAGTATTTGGCTGAAGTAAAAATACTTAATGAAGTTCAACAATGTTATATCATAGTATCTCTAATGTACATAGCAAGTTTCATCAATTTTGGTCAAGTCAATTCAAATAAATATCCCTAATTCCAAAAGTTCATTAAATATGCAAATTAAGAGTTTGATGAAGTAAGAATGCTTAATGACTTTCAATAATGTTGAATCATAGTATCTTCAATATACATACCAAGTTTTGTCAATTTTGATCAATTCAAATCAGATATATATCCCTAATTATGAAAGATCATTAAATATGCAAATTATCCATTATCTTTTATATCATCCGTTAATATCTTTCACAGCTGATATATCTTGGTGTGATCAACATTTGTAGCAAATCTCATCAAATTGTCTGAAATCGTTGTCAATATATATCCGTTTTTTCTAAAATCATTAATTATGCAAATGAGCAAAAAGTAAGCAAGCCACACCCACCAAAAACTAATCAGTTCTTGCCATTTGCAAACTGAATCTATATACCAGATTTAATTCTGATCTGATGAGCTGTTTTTTAGGTATTGAACACACAGACAGACAGACGGACAGACAGACAGACAGACGGACAGACACACAGACAGACAGACATCGCTGCGACATATGCTCGCGTGTGTCAACACATGAGCAAAAAATTACTGGTCAAATACAGAATGATTTCAAAATTGAAATGGGTCCTTTTGTCATTCAGCTTAGTGTGCAATATATTTTGTGTAAACGGCACACATAACAATTTAGGTTAATTGCATGATTCCATCAGTCCCATGCAGGTCTTATGAGAGACAGCTGAATCCCTTGATTCACAACTGTAATAAGCTGCTCTGAACCACCGCACAATTACTTTGTCACTTTAGTTCAACTTGATGTGTGCAGTATGCTTGCAGGGAAGGCTTACCAAGTCAGGACAACCATTACCACCACTGCAATTGACAAGTGGTTGGAGATTGTAATATTGGTTTGGTCAGTGGGTGTTGTTGTATTTTGTTCCTGGAAATTTCATTTGCCTTGAGTGATAATGATTGTTGGGATTGATTTAATGTCAGATTCCAACGAAAACCAATTATTCCCTTTCATCGGGTAGAATTTCACAATAACAATCATCAGTATAACAAACAATTGGTTGTTTAGAAAGTAAAATTTGTCTCTTGAGAATTTTGCAATGTAAATCAAATACCCTGAAGAAACAATTGCAAACATACAGGTTTCAATGGACATGTAATGATAATGAAATCTCCAAAGTAACTATATTCTGTGATGTGCTTTGGGGTTGTTAAACTTCAATGCAAAGAATAGTATAGCATTTCAGAATTAATACAAAAATTATTGGATACAGGGAATCAGAATACTGAAAAAAATATCAAAACTTGTTTATCGAAATAAGCATAACTAAAATTAAGTTGCCCTATAGACTGAACTGTTCGATTTGTATATACAAACTGAACAGGTCTATGCAGTTGAATAGTGAAACCACTAAATACAATATTCATGAAATTTTTCAATTCCATTTTGGATAATTTTTGAGTCATGCATGTGCTACTGCTTAGTTTGCTTATATAAATGAACAAATTCTTCATTTATATTGACTCCAGCTGTATCTTTTTCTATTTTTTCAGTATTGTTTTTCTGTATCAACTACAGTTTCTGATCCTAGTCTATATTGTCATGCTTGAATGCTCATTATAACGATTGTCAACACAGCCTGTAGATGTGAAATGGCCAAAAGAATACAAGTTTGGACTTGAATACAAATAATACCAATGTCATAGACCCTTGAGCCAGAAGGAAAATGAATTTGAAATGGCATCTGCTGTAATCTGGTGAATTTGTATATTTTGCTGATTTATCAGCAGAGTTAAATATGTTGCAACAAAACATCCAGTACCAGTGTGCGAAATTAACATCGATCTGACGGTCCGAGACTGACAGATTTTTCGTTGGGCCGAAAGTTTTTAGCAACATGTCGGTCCTTATGACTTATGACTGACTGAAATTTGGAATAAATGATGAAAATTTCTCCGTCAAGACTTGTAACAGATGCAGATGATGACTGACTTTGAATCCACCGTGGGAGTGCGGGGCAACAGGGGATATTGATCGCACTTTGAGTCCTGGTAGTGGGGAATTCGATCTCTATGGTACGCCAGATGGGGAGCGGGATGGGGGTTGACAATGTTGCAATATAGTAATTTTTGTCTGGCGACTTTTTGCATTTACAGGTGTTGATGACTGCCTTGAAAGTCTTTGTATATCATATCTCAGGTTTATTTTAGGAGTAAGTAAACACACCCCTTTTGAGGGTATTAGATCTGAGCTAGGTAGATTCCCTTGTAAAATTAAGCTCAATATGTCTGTGATAAGATATTGGTGTAGATTAAATAATTTACCAGGAGACCATATTTTGAAAAAATGCACATAGAAAAAATATACAAATCACTATTCTCCATGGGCAAAATTTCATCACGTTTTGGGAAGTTACAATCACAGTCGTGTTTTCAGTGCATTTAGAGTAAATTCTTATTCTCACTTATGTAAGAAGTTAACATGAGTATGAAAATCAATACTTAGAAACTTGGAAGAGAACCCTTTTCAATGATTCAAGGAAGAATGGAAGTGGTAACAAATTGCGCACTTACAGAATCTTCAAGACTAAGTTTGGTAATATTTAAGAGATATTTCAGATTTCGGGTTACGTAGAAGTTTAACAAAATACAGACTGAGTGATCATAATTTGCGTGTTGAAATTGGTAGGAAATGTAAACCTCATTTACCTTTAAAGGGCCTATGACATGCCCCATACAACCAAACGTAAAATCACTCTTTGGGTCTTGAAGTTAGCCTACATCCCTGTCTTGCATTGCGTATCGCCCCCCTTGTCCAGATAAAACGCAAGTAAAAGTTACGGGTGGGCGTGTACCCCTAACCCAACTTGTTCGACTTTTTTCGGCTTTTCGAAGTTGAGCCGACGACTTATCTTAATACGGGCAAACAGTCTTTCACACCTCCGCAATCTCATTTCCGTAAGGGTGTGAGGCAAGGGCTTCCCTTGCTCAGAACGTACACCAGGCGCGCAACGCACGAGAGAACAGCTTACTGTTTAGTTTGCTATAGTGACATGGTCTTTTCAGGAGATTACCAACGGTCACATGTCGCGTACGACCGATCGCCGCGCCGATCGAGTAAATTAAAATGACTGAAATTAAAATGACTTGTCAGGGTATCTGATTAGGTGTACTATGCTTTCGTGCCAAAAATGGGAAATTTCATCGGGAAACATTTGCGAGCCAGGAAGCTTCCCGTCTTACACAATTGTGAACGGTGAAGACGGCGATTCAAAATGGCGACCCGACAATGCGGCGACAAGCTTTCTTTGTTTTTCTTCATCAAAACATGTACAAAATACGCCTAACGCATCATTTTTTGGTGGGTTCGTTTGCTCTGAAAATGCCACAGTCCCTTGGTGGGCTATTCAGCTCTGGGACTATTCGCCCCATAGACGAGTGTACAGAAGCGAGAAACAACCCAAGTCTGGAAACAGAATGGCTATAAAAACCATGCCATGTCACATTCTGTGTCCGATTTCACTGTGAAAATTAGCAAGTTCATCTATCATGCAACCGTCGATCGTTCCCTATCATTCTAAAATTTCATACCTGATACTTTATCTGATTCAAAAACGCTCGTTTCGTGTGATTTTCGGCCGAATTCGACGGACACCTCGCCAAAACCTGGGGGTGAGCAACATTCCAGTCACCTCTTGGGTACCTCCACTTTACTGACGTTGGCGCCGCCTACGCATGAGGGATGACTGGAATGTTGCTCACGCTTATGTTTTGGCCAGGTGTCTCTCGAACTCGGCCGAAAATCACAGGAAATGAGCATTTTGTAAGCAGATGAAGTATCGTAAGCAGATGAAGTATCAGGTATGAATTTTCGTGTGATTTTCGGCCGAGTTCAGAAGACACGTCGCCAAAACATAAGGCATGAACAACCTTCCAGTCACCCCTCACGGGTACGCGGCGCTAACGTCAGTAAAGTGGAGGTGCCCAATGTCCACTGTGAGGTGACCGGAATGTTGCTCACGCTTATGTTTTAGCGACGTGTCCGTCGAATTCGGCCGAAAATCACACGAAACGAGCGTTTGTGAAGCAAATCAAGTACCAGGTATGAATTTTGAGAATGATAGGGAATGGTCGACGGTTACATGATAGATGAACTTGCTACTTTTCGCGGTAAAATCGAACGTCGAAGATGACATGGTGGCACAATCCCTATACGAAATAGCCATTTCATTTCCAGACTTGGGTTGTTTCTCGCTTCTGTACACTCGTCTATGGGGCGAATAGTCCCCAAAGCTGAATAGCCCACGAGGGACTGTGGAAAATGCATGGGAACATGGGTCGATTGCACTATTTGTCTTGTGCTCCAAGGAAATGATAGTTCTGTCAAAGGACGACGTCCAACACAGCTACACTCAGAGTGATAGTTTTCGGAAAGGGTAGTGAATTTTGCCCAACGCAAGTCGTTTCATAAATGACGAGCACTACAAATTCTTATTACCATACCCACGGTCCCTCATTTTGTGGAGGGACCGTGCCATACCTTTTGTGTTTATCGTCAAAGTGTTAACACGACGGAAGAGGTATAGGCTATAGGGGGTTAAGTCGCAAAATTTTTGACCCCATGTTGAGTGCGTCGTAATCGGACTGCTATCGCAATAAGCGGACGTCGTATTTGGAAAGTGAGTAGGGGCTAAATGTTGATAATTTGAAACTTCAAAACCCCAATTTTCATTTTCAATGTGTTTAAAAAAATGAATGTAAATATTTCGTGATAATTAGTTACGTTTAATATACGACATAACCATATTTCGACGTGTTTGGCGCTTACCTATGGGCTGTCTGTGTGTTGCTTTCGGCACCTTTTATCGTATGGTCTGGCTAACATTGCCGAATTTGTATAGCCCGAAATAGCTTCTACTAAACAAACTATCAAAAACGGGACAGCAGTATCACTTCACTTAATATGAGGTCACACAACTTGTAAAACGCTATCATTACGGAGCGAAGTGAGTCCAATGAACAGAATGTGATTGCATGTCCGAAAACTGAGGTCGTCCGAAAACTGCACACTGAGTGTACTGTAGGCCTACTGCAGCTACAACATGCAATGCATTGAATTGAAATACTCAGGCGCAGGATTGCTCCACATTTTATAAAATAAATTCAACCGTGAAAAGTTCAAACTACGACTGATACTGTCTTATTTCATATAAAGAAATGAAAAGTAGGCTCTTCGTACTGTCAAATCTGTCTCGAGCATTCCATTGCTTTGTCCACTCATGCTTTGTCATTCCGAGTCAGAATCTGACTCTGATTTGGAACCAGTCGTCCCGGATGCCTGGGGTTGCCTATGTGTCTTTAAGCAAATCCCCTCCAAATCACTTTCTGAATTCTGGTCAACACTGTCCTTGCTGGAAGCAACTTGATAAGTCCCTGCAGCTGGACCGCCGGTGTGGCTTCCTTACCAGTGTTTACTGGGCGTCTGTGAGCACTGTTTATATTGCTGATTTCGTTGTGGTCTAATTTATACAAGGACCGCTACATACACTTTCGTGACAATAGCGTTGTACAAATGACGTCAATTCTACCTGTTGGTCAATATGCAAATACCGCTGCCTGGCTTGGGTGCGAAGAGGCCCCCTGATCACCAAGCAAGAAAAGGGAGTCAAATTTCGCTTCGCGCACGTCTTTCCGAAGTGACACAATATGCAGTCCATAGACAGGTCCCCTAGCTGAGTTTTTGAAGGGAAAAAATAAAAACTTTGGAAATCATGTCATAGGCCCTTTAAATGAAAGAACTTGTGATAGTAATGTTATAGATGATGAGTTTCACTTTTTATTCACATGCAAGTGTCATATATCTGAGAGATCAATTTTGTGCCAGAAAAGCGGAACCGATTTTTTTATCACAATGAGCGTTGAAGAAAAAGTAGAAAACATGAAAAAGATTATGGAACAGAATTTTCTGAACCTTGCTATATTTATAAGGAATTCTGGTGTTTGCTGACCCCTCCAGTAGCAACCTACAGTTAGCTGGTTACAGTTAGAGTTATATGTGTACTTCAATTCAATTTATTTGGATTTTAATATCCATTTGATGGTGTTCAGTTTTGGGCATGTTGTTCTTTCATCTGAAATGTACCATACCACACTCTCTGTCAGTGTGTGTTGAGTAATAAAAGATTGATTGATTGATTGATTTACGAAGAGTCTAATCCCTCCGATAGACGCACATAGCATGGTGCAGCCGATTACATTCAGATCATTATGAATTACGTCCGTGCATGCAGATTCTAGCAATGGAACGGATTGATTTTGGTGCAATAATGCAATATTATAATAATATAATATTATGATAATACTTGTCTAGTAAGTGTAACCCTCGTAATGATAGCATATCTGTGTCATATGACAACAACACCCAGTATCATTTCACTAGTTCCACACTTTAAGTGTTCGGAATTTACATGTACACAAATGTACATAATACAGCCCGTCATTTTATCAAACTGACTTCATTTTCTTTATTTTGATTTTCCATTGAAGCGTTCAGAACATAAACGGTTCATAGAAGAGTTTAAGACAAAAACCTACTAACAGAAGAGTGCTGTTGACTAATCATATTTGGTTTTGAACATGGAGGTATTTTTTTACCTCTATGGTTTTGAACTATGCCCAATACAAGGACTAGATGTTACACGACAGTCCAATTGCACTACCTGCAGTCGACAGTCAAGTTCACGTTTCGCTGCATTTGTTTGTGGACCGCTAGAACATCTTACTTGCTTGTTGGTCTTTAAGATAGCGACTCAGGTTCATTGTCACTTATTTTCAATCCTCATTCTCACAAAGAAGAAGTGGCCACACACCCAACATGTGGTACTTTTTTTATCTGCTCGGTCACCGAAGTGTTCAGAAAATTTGTTAGTTTTTCAAAAACAGTGTGCATACGGCAGTTTTACTCTAAAACACGTGTTTTTTAGTTTTTTTACTCAGAAAAGTGTAAGTACAAATCTCCAATCGGCCTTGGTGATCTGTTTATGGCAATCAACGGCTGGGTATACTGGGCAAAAAAACGTGTCCCGGATTTTTGAAATTCGCTTTTGTTTTCGCACAATGCGCCTTCAAAGTGTCAACTTGACGTTTTTTGCATAAATTATCAGGCTTTGTTCACGTTTGTCTGGATATCTTCACTTCCAGGCCTTTTATCGGAAATCTGAGACACTGTCTTTCAGATATATTCATTCACTGTCCACAGGTGAAAAATCAGGCTAATCTGTCCAGGCGCCGCCGACTTATACTTATTTGAATAATGTACGCACTGCCAAAAACGGAACTGAGAAAATCGACGATTTGTGTAAACGGACCTATGCGTCACACATTGTGGCCAAGAAGTCCGAGTCGCGCACCATTTTCTGCGAATTTTCTTACACCAGGACTAAGTTGAAATATTTAGAGTAAGTTTTGGGAATTTAGCATATGTTTAGGATTGCAGATCGTGTGAAAATAGAAAGAAATTATACACTGAACTGGCAAATGCTTAGTGCCAGCAGTGGGTGGTATTTACACAACAAACACAGAGGGGTAATTAGCGATTTAATCCATTTTTGGAACGTTTAACTAGTAGATTAAGTGTATACTAGTACTGTTGTCTCAACTGTTACAAACTGGTTACCAGTGTTCACAGTCAAGACGAACTGAGACGTCGAAACTTGTGTAAAAAAGTCTATCCGATCGAGAGTTGTGTGCTGTTGTCACGCGATCGCGTCGGGCATTCACTTGTTCTTGACTCAAGCTGTCTACTTCCTGTCTCGCGATCGGCAATTTATGCATGTTCTTTGTGAAAAATGATTGTCAAGTTCATGTTAGCGCCAACACTGTGCGAACGGGACGTCAGTTGCTTGTTTTCCTACCTCAAGATGAGACGAACACATGTAACTCTTGACAACATAAAATGTCTGTTGTATTTTCTTAGCTTTTGCACCGCACTGCAATCTGATTAAAATCAGATGTAGAGTACGGCGACGTCTTCTTATGTATTCTCTCGCTGTCGCCTCTCACTACGCGACAGCGAGAGAATACCGCGTACGCATATAAAGAAGACGTCGCCGTACTCTACATCTGATTTTAATCAGATTGCACCGCACTGCAAGCTTGTCGCCCTTCGTTACGACGGGAGAGATTGACTCGTGTTAATTTTTTCAAACTTTATTTATATTGTGTTCTTGTACCGATTTTATCAAACTAATAATAATCACGCCGTAGCGTAGAACAGTGCAGGCTGTCATCGACAGTGTGTTCCGAGAGACAGAGTATCGACTAGTCTACAGTGGAGTCACTCGACTTGCACAATACCAGCGCACAAATAATTATTTCGGAGATTTTTACTTTTAATGACTGACCTCATATAGCAAAAATTGCTAGTTTCAGCACTTCTAGAAGTTGAACCGGGTTTGTTTTACGTTCAGTGTTGAGGTCCAGCTAGCAGCTGTGGAGTCTGCGGCTAATAGATATAGTTTAGACAACACGCACACAAGAATCATTTGTGAACCCTCGCAATCCACGTTTGACGTAATTTAATTTTTGGGTTATATTTTAAAGAAAGAAAAGGCATGAAATAAAAAAATATTTGCATTTCTTTTCGAAAAATTAGCAGATCGGTGAACTTGCTTTTGTGAATCTGCATCATGTGTATGAACTCATGCACTCGCTTGGGAAACTCCTTGACATAAATGTCGCGTGTTGTCGGGTACGGTGTTGTTCAAGGTTTCTTTGCAGACACGAAAAGGCTGCACAATAGAAAGATGAAACTTCGAGTTTAAAAATATAAAAGAACACGATACTAACACCAAGCATGTACAGCAAGAGTGATAACATTATCGCAACTAACAGAAGTTTCATCTCGCTCAGGCTAATTTTTGGACTTGGGTATGTAATCAGCATAGCCTAATATGTTCGAAAAGCAGTGTGTCAAATACTTTCATTATAGTTGTTGAACTGAGCACGTCTCCGTTAACGTCTGCGTCCTAGGCCAAATCTGACTCTTCACTGCATTCTTGATCGGTTATTGCAGGGAGTATGAGCCAAAGTCGGACTGTTTTACATTTAAATCGACCTTTGCGCACGTTGCCGTCTTTTTCAGGCCCGCTTTTGTGGACCTCGCTTGCCTTTTCGACAGTACTGAGCGCGAGCGCCGGCTTTGGTCTGCTCGACGTGTTTGCCGTACCGATACATGCGGAGTTCAAAACGCTGAGTATAACGTTGAAGATAGCGCATGCGCACTATACTGCCAAGCCTATACATAATCTCTGCGTGTTTATCAAAGATATCGTGGTCGGTAATCCGTGACCGTTAAGACAAAAGGGAAATAATGGCACGCGGTGTAGCTGATAGTTTGCCATTTTAGTAATATTTCAGGAATTTCCCGGTACGATTTGACCCAACACCTTTCCCCAAAAGAAAGGCCACGTGTCAGTGGTTCGAAATTTGAAATAAAAAAAAAATTGCTAAAATTGACCTTTGAACCTGAGTCGCATCGTTAACCAAAGTTCACAAGGCCGACTGTTACCACGATATATCGACGTGATAATAAGTGTACATTTTAAACACAGAGCGGCCTTATTCACAAGATGAAAATCTGGATTTATGCGCAGCTTAAAGGTGACATAAAGTTGCATAAAGATGATCTTTAGTCATCTTTATGCAGCATAAAGCTGGAACTTTATGCACCTTTATGCTTGTGCATAAAAGGGTTTAATGGCTGACTAAATTTATTCACCTTTATGCAGGACATTACAGATGCATAAAGATTCACATTTATGCATCAACCTGATTTGTATTTATGCATCTTTATGCACAGCATAAAGAAACATCTTGATCAATTATTCTGTAATTTGGACCTTATAGGTCCAAATATGTACCTGATTGTTCTGTTATTTACACCTTTTGTACTGTAGTTCTTTCTACCAGTGTTTTTTTCTTTGTATATGAACTGTATTACTGCAGAATGCTCTATATACTATTTTTAAGCATTGCAGGTGTGTATGTAGCAGACAATGTTGTTGTTGAAATGAATCCAAATCTTGGTTTAAGTTCTATTTTCAACAGTATCAATGTTGTACATACAATAAAGATAGGGATTACAATATGCATGATTGGCAATATCTGCAGATGCACTCAAGAACTACATTTATATGATTATTGTATTAACTACTTTGCACATTTAACCCATCTAACATACACACATATCTACCAAAGCAAGATCATAGAAGAGATATTGGTTTTAATTGTTTATTTAAAATAGTTAAATAAGAAATCATTTGGGACAAAAAATACAGAGTGAACTCCTCAAAAACTTCCTCAAAAATACAAGCAATATACTTCATGTGAAAAATAAAATACACTCATTGTTTTCTTGTGTTGCACATGCAAAATTGAAATCTCGATCAAGTATCTGAGAACTGATTTAACTTGACTTACTTTACACAGCAATTATGGCTTTAGTTATATCAAATAAATAATAAATTCATTGTTCTCTAAGATTTAAAAAAAAATTGGATGTACCGGGTGTTTGGATGTGTAAGTAGAAAAGAGGCTGCACATTTAGCTATGTTTTGTGTTGCATTGCTCTGCATCTATTACAGATCACACATGATAAGGAGTTCTGCCATATCATCGAAAATTGCCATAAAAATATTTCGTTTACAACATTAACTCAGGATAAGATTCAAGCACATTACATGTACATAAAGCTACAATGTTACAAAAAATAACTGTAGTTGTCAGTTGGTGTACTCAATCTGTAAAATTTCTTTGCAAAGATGCACCTCATTTTTAACACATTGTTGATGAAATATTGAATATGGCTACTGAAGAGACTAAGACAGAATTATTGGTCTTATAACTCAGTAATCCGTCGATTACAGTCCACATATTCACATATGTACAGCTTTGGATAGTCAGCTTAATCACTGTTTATGACTCGGTCGGTGTAATAACATGAGTACAGCCTGTATCTAGTCAATAAAATTCAAAAGTTGAGTGGTCAAATCGCCAAAGAGACAGCCATTAATTCTTCCATTCTCCGGTAGGTCTATTAGCGACACTATCTTTGGGATTATAATAATACTCGTCTTTCACATTGTCCACTACCTCCTCTTCTATAGCGAATCGGACGTCACACTTCTGACTTACGCTGTTTATCTCTTCACTGAATTCTTGTACCTTCCAGCATGTTTTGAGGGCACGCTGAACATTTTCTCATCGTGATTTTTCTCCGCGAGATATAAATTTTGTACAACGCAAAAACGTTCGGAACGTCACTATGCGCGCATGATTACTATGGATACATTTCTGCGCGGAAATCTGTGCAGTACGCTAATATTTTTCCAATTGTACTGATCAGAATGTAAGTTTTATGTAATTGACTGCAATTTGAATATCTTATGTTCTCCATTAGTAATATAAAGATATACATCAAATACTTACATTGTCCTTGTTCAGTCTGAGAACCACTAACAATTCTTCTTGTGACCATTGTGTGAGATTTCTGGTCTTCATTCTGAAATTGTTGGTGTCAAAGTACAACAGACAGGATTTATGAGTGCCTTTCTATATGACATGTGCAAGGACTCAAGCATAATACTGGACATAATAATGGACAACATCTATCTATGGTAAATACATATACCATCATGCAATATTGCACGGAAAAACATTGGGCCAATGTCCCTGAAAATACTAGTACTATAGACATTGATGGTATAGAGGACATACATAGCATAATACCAGATACAGTGAGTGCAGAGGTCATTTGACAATACAGTGTTTCCTTATAGCAGGAGCATTGTTTCAGTATGGCTCATACTTACAGTCCCCCTATATACACAGACTGTCATTAATAGCAACATAGATCTTGAAATGTTAAAGACCCATTAGAAGTGGTTCCTGTGACAATGAGAACTTGTCTGCATGAATAATATATACAGTAAGTGCTACAAAATTTAACACAGCCCTAGCAGGTGCATACTTTTTAAGGGGCTTTGAACTCAAAATATGTACAATACTAATTTACCAGGCAGAAATTTTGGTTAGCTAAAACCTCAGTAAAAGTACAAGTTTCAGCATGTTGCCTGAAAAATGTGCTAGTGTTTTTGCGAGGCGTTTGAACTTTCAATTTTTTGGCAACAGTCCGTTTTAATGACCAGTCTTCAATTTTGGTGATCAACCAAAAGTTTGGTGGTCCAAACTTGAAATTTTGGGGTAATTTAATCAGTTTCATACCAAACAGACAAACTGGGCATAAAATGTATTCTTATTTTCACTTTTGAACAATAAGTGCTAATATCATGGCAAAGAGTTTAAACTTTTAAATTGTAGACAGTAATCCAAATTTCAATTTTTGGTGGTCAACAGTAAAACTTTGGTTGTCAACCTTAAAATATTTGGGTAATTATATCCAGTTGCATAACTCACAGACAAATTTTGCATAAAATGTGCAAAAGAAATTTTACATGTAAACCAAATAAACTTTGAGAATGAAACTAACAACAGCTTCACTAACTTTCTGATGTCAGACATCAGTAACTACTGCTTTATTGACACACTTTACCCTAAGGAAAGGGTAAACATCGTCATACATACAGACTTCAAAGAAGCAATACAATAAGTAGCCAAAAAATACCGCAATTATGCGGTGTTGCTCAAATTTGATCAGAATTGGTACATACCCAAGATCAATCAATCTATCTGTTCAGTGCAGGAAAATTATACGTTGATGTTATGACAATTGCTGCACAGTACAACCAGAAAAACAACAAGAAATATTTAAACCAGAAAATTAAGAATGACAAAAGTAAATAAGGTCTGAAACTTTTGGTACTGAAGGTCAACTTTAGCAACATGCATAGCAGACAATCTTTCAACCGTGGATGTACAAAAATAGAATCCATGTTTCAGCAGATCTGTTAATATGTCACAGTTCATAAACAATTGACAGGAAACGACCAATTAGCTGTTTCAGTTACTGCTACCACTCCCAAACATAATAGGTACCCTGCATACAAATAGGTTAAAGGTCAAAATCCTCTTATTCAGATGTGTTGGCTGATTCAGTTCACTGCCACCACTCCTGCACACTTGCAGTATTTCCCTTTTTCTTACCTCATTTGCACATTTTTGACACTGATGTGTTCATTTGAACAAATTCACATTTCAACCCCTACATCTACCTGCACACCAAATACTGAGACGGTAGCTTTGGCAGTATGGGAGCCTTTGTGTGTGACAGACATACATCCGCACATACATACCCACAAATATACAGACATATATACAGACGCCACTCAGACTCATCATATAAGCTCTTTTTGGTATTTATATATAAAACCAAATATGGACTAAAAAGACAAAATCAGCCATAAATAAATAAAGGTATATCAGTGTTCTCCCCAGGAGTTTTTGAGAAGAGGGCGAAGACGTGGTGCGAAGCACCACAAGCGACCGCGTTAGCGGTCGCGGGGGGAGGTCAGGAGGGGGGTGTCCCCCCTCCTGCCGTTGGAGCTTTTGAAAAACAGCGATTAAAATGGTGTTATTTGGTGGCACTTGGGGAGTATTTTTTTCAGATTTTTTTCATATAAAAAACTCAAAGGAAAGGAGATCTGAGACAGTGTACCATAACTTTTATTACAGTTCACTGATAGCTGATTTCAATTATGAAGATTTCATTTTTTGAAAACGAAAACGTAGCGAGTGACATACATTTATTCATCGATGTCAAAATTATCACCATAACACTAAGGTTTGGGGAGCATTTTTTCAGTTTTTTTTCGTACAAAAAACTCAAAGGAAAAGAGATCTGAAACAGTGTTCCATAACTTTTATTACAAACGAAAACATAGCGAGTCTAGAGCAGTGTGTGAAATTAACTTGAAATGCATGCTGGTCCGAAGGACCAATAGCAAAGGGAATCTGCTGGTCCTTCTTGATGTATGTTGGTCCAACAAAAAACTGACCAAAAAACCTTCAAAAATGTACTTTCAATTGAAAATAGCTGATGACATGGTACATTATCAGTCTCTCTCTTCTACTCTGGTGTTGTTATATAATATTGATACAAATAAATGAACAAATATATATTTCAAAATTTAATTTTTTTTTGCTCAATAATATATGCTATGATCAGAGGTAGGTATCACCGAGAGCCAGATCTCTATGGGAAAAGGTTTTTATAGTTCATCCCAAAATTAACATGGGGAAAAAGTCTTTCAGTTTTCATTCCAAATTAATATGAAAAAAATTCTTTCAGTCCTCATTTCCAATTAACATGGGAAATAGTCTCCATTTTCATTTCTAATAAACATGCGGAAAAGTCTTTCAGTTTTCATTTCATATCTCTACTACATGGGAACAAGTCTCCAGTTTTCATTTACACCATCAGCTATTTCAAACAAATCATCGGCATCATCATTCTCAGAGTAGCTAGTCTTTAAACTCAAAGTCAGATTCATATTCTAATTCTACATCAGTATCCTGATCAGCACACTCAGTAGCAACTGCATTTGCAGCACCTGCCTCCGTTTGCACAGTTTCCTGTTCCTGACTAGATGTAGATGCAGTGACTGTCACGGCATCTGTCAGTAACTTCTTTTTAACGGCGAGTGAAGCCATCCAGACAAAGTATTTTGATGGACGGTTATTCATACATATGGCATTGGCATTACGGAACAGATACTGATAGCAGGGTTTTGTGAAGACCGCACTGTTCATTTTTTGCAATTTTACCTCAGCTGTGGCGGATTGCGGTTCTTAGCGTGTTCCACGGCGATTTTATAAACCTCTGACTGACTGTGTGAGTCTAAATTCGAGTGTCTAAAGTTGTTAGTGCCAACCACAAACTGACCCTTAGAATAAGTTGAGAAAGCAGACAAGATATGCAGCTACCTTATGGGCAGAGAGATCGCCGTATGTTCGTCGTCATGGCATGCTGTACATACATCTTCGACTCTATCAAATAACAACCAGTCGCAGAACTCATTCTGCCATGCATGCTGAAAAGATCGCGGTTTTCGTCTTCCTCGATGAGGCAAAAAAAAATAAATTGTTCTGTTCCGATAAAATGGTTTTCAAAAAGGCCGAGTGTATTGACACCCGGGTGTCAATAGCCATATAGAGCTTCTCCTGGCTATTGACAACCGGGTGTCAATAGCCAACCGGCCCTCTATTTGGCTTTTGACACCCCTCCCGTTTTTTCGCCAGTCGGCCTCCAAATTCAACCAAACTCAGCTTAGTTGTTCTAAACAACATATATTCTCAATAGAAATCCCAAAAAATTCCTTCGAAAACGCTTCTTTCGTCGTCATTTTGCAGTCCCATAGTGCTACTGCAGGCGGCCTATACTAATGGGTGTCAATAGCCAACCGGCCCTCTATTTGGCTATTGACACCCCTCCCGTTTCAAATCGAAATAGAGCGACAAAGAGATCTGTCAAAGCTGCAACAACTATACAAAAATACAGTCACCGACAAGTGACCCAAAAGTTACGGAAAAGTTAAAATAAGAAAACCGACTTTATTTTTCGATCGTTCGCCATTTAAACTGCACTTTCTCCTTTAGAAATGAAGTCAAGGACCGAAGTGACACGATTTTAGTTTTTTTTCGATATTACCTAAAGTTCCTTTTTTCTCCAGGCTAGTTTGATCAAAGCGATTCCATTAATTAACAACTTTGCTGTCTGATGACGCGCTAATTTCCAACCTATTCAGCGGCAAGGCATTGATCATGGCGAGCGATTAATTTACGCCACCTTTCATTTCACAAAAATTGTAATTAAAAATTTGTGAACGAGGTTTACTTGTCGTCATTGTCTATATAATGGACGCATTTAGTTCACTTTCAACTTTAGAGATGAAGTCAAGAAAGGACCGACAAGTGACCAAAAACTCATCGACAAATTAAAATGAAAAACGATTTTTCGAACTTTGGCCATTCAAACACTACTTTCTACTTTCTACTATCTTTGTAAATATATACAGTTTCGAAATAAAAGAACAGTTTCAAAACAAAATACAGTGACAAAGAGATCTGAAGCTACGACAACTCAAAAGTATAAAGAAAGAAACCGACAAGTGACCCAAAAGTCATTGACAAGTTAAAATATTTTTTTTTGGTTTCCGGCATATGTGACACCTTGCTTCAAGATATATACGATTTCATTGTCGGCCAATAATTCGTACAGTTTATTCGTTCTGTTCAGTCGATTGTGTTAATATTCACCAAAATAGTAGAAAATGACATTTTAAAACCAAAACATCGAAAAAGAATGGTTTTAATTAACTTGTCGGTCACTTGTCGGTCTATTGTCGGTCCTTGTTGGTCCTTGTCGGTGCTTGTCGGTGTTTAGTATGTCCGCATGTGGTTCAAAGGTTCCGCAACTCGGGTCAAAAGTTGTTCGACAAGCTTCGCCCGCGGATAAAAATTATTGACCCGGAGCTGTCGATATGATTCTACAACATTACACAGTTGCTTTACCCCATTAAAGCTGTACCCACGACAGCAACAAAGTGGGCATCAACTTGTCTGAAACAAGAAATGAACAACGTAGCTTAGCTCGGTTCTGAAGGTATTCGAGTAGGGTCGCGGGTCGAGGGGTGTCAATAGCCATATAGGGCAGCTTCTGGCTATTGACACCCGGTTGTCAATAGACACTCCGTTTCAAAAATGGGGTAGGTAGGTCAACAGGGATGTTTTTTCCAAAACAGTTTTATTTTCAAATACGCAATTTTCAGGGGTTCGGGGTGATCAAACACTGGCCACAACATTTCCAGAAAAACGTATCATACATATAAAAGGAATAAAAACATAAGAGACACCCTCGTTCAAGCAAAACTCAAATGCCAGGTAACGAACACGTTATTCTACGGGTTTTTTCTTTCTCATTTTTGCTTCCGTGTTTACGTAGCTCTAAAAAGTTTAAAGTCGGCAGGCAAAAAATAGGCCCTAGGGTAAGTCGGGTTATCGGAACAGTACAAATGTTTTCTTTGGCCTCATATTCCCTTCGTGCCTGTTGCTTCTCCTTGTGGTTTGTTTTTGTATTCTTCTTTGGGGGCTCATACCTTTCAAATACGCCGAATATTGGTAGGGCGATCAGCAACAGCGTAGTCACTGGAGTCAGGTCGCGCACGTGTGACAGCCGACTTGCAAGACCTATGACCTTTCTAACAAACTTTTTCAGTATTAAGAATTGTGATTGGTCAAAATAACAGCGTGTCCTTGAAATCGGCCAATTGCGTGCGTTATTTTAAAAAGTTTTAAGCTGTCTCGGCTGTCGTTCTCTGTCCGAAGAGTTGGTAATTCGTTGCGTATTGCAGTAGCAAAACTTGGAAAAACACTCATGAAAGAGGGGTTCGGACCGACAAATAGTTGGATATAGTCAAACAAATTCGGTTTTAAAAATTATTATGTGATTTTTGTGCTGGTCCGAAGGACCAGTGGTCTGGAAACACTGCTGGTCCGTGGGGAATTCTGTTGGTCTCGGACCAGCGGACCAGCGTTAATTTCGCACGCTGGTCTAGAGACATACATTTATTCATCGATGGCAAAATTATCACCATAACACTCACGTGTTCTCATCCTGATACAAGTCCGACCGAGCCTAAAATTAGGTTGTTTTGCTTTTGTGAGGAATACACAAACGAAATTCTAACCTCCTATAAAAACTTCAGTGTACTCTGCTGTCCTTGGTTACCCTCCAGCTCCTTGCCATGTTTACTCAGCTAAGCCGGTTACCTAATGCACGGTCCCTATGGAGTGACCGTGGCTAACGTAACGTTACGGACTGAGCCATGCAAATATGGCTGCCTTCGATGAGTTGCACATGGGCTTATGATCTCGGATGACATCACAAACTCGCGAGATTTGCAAGATCGATGAGAATTACGTTTGCAGTCTGCAGGATCGACGCTCACGCTCGCATTTTGCTTGTAAATCACTGTCAACTTTTTTCCCCGTACAATTTATTGTTTTATTTTTCAAAAAAATAAATCTTTTTCATTTCTGGCAAGGGGGCGCTCGGAATTTACAAGAGGGCGCCACGCCCCTGTTACCTTATTCAGGGAGAACACTGGTATATAGTATAAATAGACACAAACTGGAAAGAAAATTTGTTTGTCGTTGTTGTTTGTTATTGATCTCTCAGAAGCAGACACTTGTTCATGTACATTGCTATGGGAATGTATAATTTCTTTTTATTCATCATTTCTAGTTGACTGTTATGTGATAATGATTGAAACAGTGTTCTCCCTGAATAAGGTAACAGGGGCGTGGCACCCTCTTGTAAATTCCGAGCGCCCCCTTGCCAGAAATGAAAAAGATTTTTTTTTTTTGAAAAATAAAGCAATAAAATGTACGAGAAAAAAAGTTGATGGTGATTTACAAGCAAAATGCAAGTGTGAGCGTCGATCCTGCAGGCTGCAAACATAATTCTCATCGATCTTGCCAATCTCGCGAGTTTGTGATGTCATCCAAGATCATAGGCCCATGTGCAACTTATCGATGGCAGCCATATTTGCATGGCTCAGGCCGTAACATTATCCACGGTCCCTCCATAGGGACCGTGCATTAGGTAACCGACTTAGCTGAGTAAACATGCCAAGGAGCTTGAGGCTAACCAAGGACAGCAGAGTACACTGAAGTTTTTTTAGGAGGTTAGAATTTCGCTTGTGTATTCGCACAATTTTAGTGTACCAGTTGCTTTCGTTATTTTTATTCACTATGACGGCTTCTTTTATCAAAATTTGCTATTTATCACTCTATTATAATATTTTATCAGTTGAGTTTGTACAAAAGTTTCAATTGGGCATCTCCCTAGTTCACTGTATATTGCCATCTTCGGGGTATGCCTTGGAATTATAAAAATAAACTGGCAAAAACTTTTGTGTACATCATCAATAGACATATTGTATTTACTTTCATCAGCCCATATATCACTACCATATGTAAGAATTGGTCTGATCAATTAGTCGACTAAACTGAGTTGTAGGGGAATGCTTAAGTTGATACTCAGGCCTATTTTTCCCTTCAGGCCAAGAGAGCCTTCATACCTTTTTTCTTTAAAGGGGAAGTTCACCAAGGATGATTTTTACATATGTGCTAGCTTTGTGGTCAATTAGGGAGGTGGTCATTTTCAAACTGGCGGTACCTCGCGCGGAGTCCGTGGTGTCCCTCTTACCCTGTCGGGACGTGAGGTAAAGCAGTTAGCGCCTTTTAATGAGTTCGCATGCGTAAATTGTCCCACGGAAAAGCGCACCGTTTGGCACAACATTTAACATTTTCACTGCATAATTAATTTTCATACATGCTTTCCTGTGCGTAGTTTTCTATGGATATATGGCCTTATAAATATTGATTTACATGCATGAGCTGTATCTTTGTAATTATAAGAGTATCTGGGACAATTTTTTCAGTGAGTATTGCAATATAACAGAGCATCATAAAAATGAACAAAAGGTCATGTGACACACCTAGAAGGTCACATGATCATGGCGGCCATATTGAATTTTACAAAAAATTTCAAAAAATGTTGCATTTTGTTGTTATTTCAATATATAAATGTATTTTTTTCAGTGTAACACTTTAAAAATTACAACTCACGTTTTATTAACTCAAATTCAGTAGGGGAAACACCTACTCTAAAACATATTCCACATGAGGTTAATATGCATATTTATTACAAGTTCATCTTCGAACATCATCTGACATTCAAAAGAGAGATATATTATATATAATCTTATATACTGGTAGCTAGTCCGATATGTAAAATGTCATTGATAGATTAATGTCGTACAACATCCACAGGATACCCCATCAACGTGTGTGACGTTGGTCACCGACCCTTTGTCGCACTTCTCTCTCAGCATGCTCAGCTGGCCTACCTTCCTGTCCTGCTTGCAATCTCCATCTTTGCTCAACGGTTCGGGAACATATTCAAGTTCGGTATTAGAGTTGTAATTTGAAATTTGACTTCCGCCATCTCCGTCGAGTTCAGTTTCATGATCACTGACAATTCCTCTATTACTGTCTATATAAGAAAAACATGCTCAAGGGCTTGGTCAGTGTTAAACTGTGCCCGCGTCGCCATTTTTAAATACCTTCTGACAGAAAAACAACAACTGATCACACGATCCTTACAAATTACGGCGGAGAAATGACCGAGTATGGCGGCATTTGTTTACAACTTTGACGCGCATGCTCATTTAGGTTTGACCTCTACCTCGTACGCTAAGCCAAGCTTGAGGAAATAGTCAACAAACATGATGTAGATCAGACAAAGCCAACGTATATCGAACGCATATAAACGCGTACGTTCTTGGCGCCTTTACGCACCTCCCGCAGTCTGGCCGTTGGCGCAGAATGCACCCTCCCGCGGTGAAAGTGTTAAGCTTGTGACGTAGTCTTCTGATCTTGCCGACAGTAACGCCGATGTGTGACAAGTCCAGCAAAGGAGCAAGGATTCGCACACGGTCATCTGATAGTGTTCAACTTGTCATATCAGTAATGGCTTTTACCGGGGTCTGAAGAGGTCGGCTGCAATTTAGGTTGAGTAACATTCTGAGTGTCTATTGTTGAACAAATCAGATTGCATGCCCTCTGGGATCATAAACGGTCATCTGGCAGTTCCTAACTTTTCAATGCGTACTGTCTGTTGAAGTGACCAAGAAAGTTGCCACACACACGCACACAAAAATTTGCAAAAAAACTTCTGCAACAATGTAGCATTGCGTGTACAGATATGGTGATCCAAGGGCATGCGGAAGTCTTTAATGTAATTTTCGGTTTCAGCAATAATGTGTACGCCGATTGGAAAGATGCACGCAGTTTTAAAACTGTACTATTTCCCAACTGTAACATCGGGCAGTTGGTCATATTTCTAAAATAAGAATGACATAACAAAGAAATGTGACGTTGAAAAGAAAAAACCATGGTATAACTTGACGTAAAACTGCTGGTAATGTAAATATGTTTTCTTTCTTACAGTTAAAGGTCTATTTGTTGAACAATGTTTAAGTTCTGAAGCAATAATAAAAACTACAGCTTACGTTAAAAATTTTCCCCAGTGCGAAACTTTACGTCATGGTTTTAGTAATGCATAAGCTTACCAACTTTATTATGTTATAAACAAGATAGACAAACATTGGTTATTTATTTGAACACCCGAGATCGGAGCTATCTTTTTCCCTTTCAAAAATTTGAACACAGAAGCTTATTTGGGTAGCGAGGAACATGTTGTGATAGAAGTATGGTCCCAGGAGAGTGCGATGTGGTATAAAAAAAACCGACATGCACAAACTTTGAATTTTGAATATACGTTACATCGGTCTGACAACTCAGGCTCCCGATCCCGTTCGTTCTGTTATGTTTCTACACATCCCGATGTTATTCAAAGATTCACGGGGTTGTATTTAGATGCCACTCGAAGTAATAATGAAATCAGTTTTCTGTGATCCCGTCAAATCAACCGTAGGCGCTCTGTGTGTTGCTTCGTGATGCCGGTGTGTTGCACTTGCAACAAAAAGAGAGAGAGAAAACCCCGATATCCGGATCAGCCAGTGATCTACAACAAATGTTAAAATGACAATTTCACAGCTTAAACATCATCGAAACTTAGCAACATATTTTATTTGGCACGAGACTACCGGTAGATGCGAACAGACGGTTTTTGACTACGTGTGACAGTGACATCGGGTTTGGGATATATTTCTGCTGCAATTCCGAGGTCAAGAAAGGACAACCCTAGATCTCCTCTGGCTGGTCGTAAGATCCGAAAATATCGCGACAAATATTGGTTATTTTGACTATCTGCTGATGTTTTTTGACGGCAGTGTAATTATTAAATCTTGCAGTGTTGTACTGGTATGGTAGCAACGTTATTTTTTTAACTTATCAGATACATGGCTGAACTATTAAACCCTGGATATGTTTCCTCATAGATTTTGCCGTCTAGCTTTGCGAAAACCTGCCCACTTTGTGCGGTTTGATTTTTAATTAGAAAAGTTCTTGTCTCGTTTATTCGGTAAGTTTAACTGGAATTTTGGCCGCGTAATAACCATTTCAACAACTGGTGCTGCTCGCTCTTTTGGGCGGGCGGTTTCAACTCTGTCTTTTTTTTCTGGTTTAACACACGGGCCTCGCGAGGCACTGCGTCATTAGGGGACATGTGAAATCGACTTTTCTCTGTTGAACATGAGACTGACTGCGGAGAGGGCGTTGAACTCGTCAACCCTGCAACACTAATTTGTATCACTGATGCCTACAATACTACGCACAAAGTCTGCATTAGTGCATTGCCAGTGTTTAGTAGCGACATATGTTGAATAGTCTCAATTAATCAATTGTAGCCTACATTCTGTTTAAATGCCCCTACTCTTTGGATATTGCCTTCATGACAGTCAAAATACTGTGAATGCTTCAGCTTCATTCCTCAGAAAAAAATGAATGAAACCCTACAATGATTATCATCTTTGCGTTCAGCCGAACACCTACCGCCCACCCCCCACCCCCGCGTTGTCAGGTGGCCTGTCTTCTTCAGCGTATATATTGTTTAGCAATATAACACTTTCATTTGTTTTTTGTTCAAAACAGGATAAACGCCGGTCACACCTATAACATCATTAACAGTTTGACAAATATCAAATGTGTGAAAGCAACTTATTGACTTCCACACTCCGTGCGCCACTCTCCCTTTTTAGCGGACGCGTGGGTCCGTCAAACAGCATACAATCTGATGAATGAGAGTTTTTGGTTCTTTCTTTCCGATTTTCAAAAGATACGTCGACTTTCTCTTCCGTGTTTGAGCGAAACAAACGTCAGCTTCATTCGGAAATGGTCGGCTATTCATGGGCATAACGTTAGTCTTATGGTAAGCTATACCCGACGTGAACGTCAGAATAATTCGGACTGTAGTCGGGAAAGCAAGGTTGACCTTGAAAGAGATTCCCAGTATACACGTTCACTGATCGCGGTACTATAGACTGATAGCAACAAGTTCACCGATTGCCAAAAAGATAGCGCTATTTATAGTAGATATAGCGCTATTTTTGTAGGTTCTTAGGAGTTTTTGGTAGATCTCAAGAGGTGTTAAATAGGTGTCAGTTTACTTGTAGGTCTTCAGGAATAAGTCTTATTATGCATCTCCTTAGTACCTAATAACACCTATCTTACACCTACTTCTGTATTAGATCAACTGTAGGTGACAAATAGATTTGTGTAGGTAAAGCACACCTACATAGACCTATCATGACCTATTGCTGACATTTTTTGTGGTAGCAGCAGTGAGTCATTTTATGGTTTTACCAAGTCCCGACATTAAGGATGACATATACTCTCAGTCTCTGGTTCGACTATGTGATCGCCATGAATCGACTGACAATAAAGTTGATGAAGACAGTGCAGCAATGATCAACCAGGAAATAACGCTAACATCGATTCAAGACCAACATCGTATGCTTCAACAACTTCAAGTTGCGGTAATTCTGACGACGGTTCGGGTGAGTGGAGTCATGAATTTGAAACGAGAGATGGTTTGACGATAAGAACATTGATGTTTGGTCATGGCGGGAAGTTCGTAATCGGAGAATGACGGTACCTGTTGTAATATTGAACTACATCGTTACCCGAAGCCATGGAGGTACAATGAGTTGGATGTGGGAATAGAACGATATGCGAACTAACTGAACAGCATGGAGGCGAAGCAAAATGATTCTAAGTCAAAATGGCCTGAGAACATCTTGAGAACCCGGAACATTTTTGATTGAACATTTTCATGTTTGTTTCGGACTAGTAACACCAAGATGGGTCTGGTTGAAATGCATGTATGTTTTTCAAATATTTTAGCTTTAATTTCTGGCCAACTTGATCCCGTGCCTGCCTTCAGTGCTACTATGCCGAGAGACATGTTAATTAATTTTGTTGACTGTGACAGAGTAATACATAAAAGAGGTGATCCTGCAATTGACAAGCTTTGGAAAATTCGTCGAATGCGTGGAACATGATCACCGGTATAATCTTAGAAAATTCTGAGCGATGTTTGTCTGTGGATGTAACCATGGTCAAGTTCAAGGGACGATATTATTCCACAGAAACAAGCCAAGCATGTAAGTTAACTGGAGTCTAAGCACAAGCACATAAAAAAAATAAATTTCTTGTAAAATTTTCGAACCAAAGATTGCTAAAATTCTCAATTCATAAATTGTAATGTTACTTGATCAAATGTGCATTTCTGTGCTTTTTAGAATGTAGTTACTGTGGTCACATATATAGGTCTATCATAGGTCACTAATAGTAGTTGTATCTTAGTAGGTGTGTTGCAGATTTATGTAGGCATGTTAGTAGGTCTGTCGTAGGTCTGTACTGGGTACAAGGTAGGTGTCTCAGTAGGTGACTAATAGATTTCTGTAGGTATCATGTAGGTTGAAACCCTTTTATCCAGGTGAGGCAAGTGGTAGGTGTGCAGTAGATTTTCGTAGATATTTAAATGACTTAATTTGCATCTCATAAATATTTCGCTGAAATTACTACTTATCGCCTATGATAGACCTACTTGTTAGCTTGTAGTTTTGTAATAGGTGTATGTAGATTTCAAGTACATATCCATTGTTTCAGTGAAATAAAGCTCTGTACACAAAACTTTCACCTCTTTGTCACCTATTTGTCACCTCTGTAAAATAGCGCTATCACCTACTAAAAATAGCGCTATGTTTTTGGTAAGGGTTGTCTGAACTGTTCGTGCCAGGGCAGTTATTGTTGTTCAGTGAGACGCGTCGGCTTTACCGGAAACGGCAGCATATTGCTGTGGTTGTGCGGGACCCTTCGTTGATACTTCAAATTTCGTCACCATTTGTCGTAATATATCAACTAAAAGCAAGTCCCGTTCCATTGTTATCAGAATATTTAGCTTGCCTTATGTCTGATCAAGAGGAAGCGTGCAAACAATACACTTCCTTTGGTCGTAAGATAGTCTAGAAGGCCGTGTTAGGGCCCACTATTTCAGACACAATAAATATGTATCAGAGCGTATTTGCGAGGGAATCTAAAAAAACGCACATAGGATTCAGAAACGACCAGGAGCAGACAGAGAAAGACATCGAAAATAAATCACTACATAGACGGTGAAGCGTTATTCAACATGATGAAATAAATGCAAGTTCAGGGAGATCGGACACAGAAAAGCCCTTCACAGTATACATGTATAAATTGCTTGAAATCTGGACGGAAATTGAGCAAAATTCAAATAAAATGCTGAGTGGTACCACCGTCCCGCGACATGTGCGCTTTTGTTTAAAGGTGTTAATTACGGATGTAAATGCTTGCTTGGGGACGCCATCAGTAGCGTTTGGCAACATCTTGTGGTGCGGAGTATTTTTATTTATTGTCATGTCTTTGCTCCTCAGGTAAGTTTGTTACCATAGCCAGGATTTCTGCTACAACTGAGAAACTCTGTTTATTGAGAGTAATTTCTTTTTAGATTTTCGTCTATGATTTTCTGTGTTTTTCCGTCGAATTTTCGCCCACCAAATTTGACCTCGCTAGGAAGGAAGAGTCACCTTATATTGCGAAAGTTTTCCCCCCTTTCACTTGTAGAAATAAGAATAAATCAAAACGACTTTGGCGTGATGAGTCAGCAATGGGGATTTTAAAATTGGTAGTATGCGTTTTTTTGTCGTTAATTCTGTTCTGTTGTAGAAAACGCCCGACTTTTCGACGATGCATTTGTAGTTAAAAATCAAGATGGCGTCCACCATACGTCGGCCATGCGTTTTTTGAACAATGAAAATTGCCAATCAACCTGCAAAATTCCCAATGAACTTTGACTTGTGAGGTGTATACCTTCCCAAATGTTTATTTTCTAGAATCGATTTTCATTCTAACATTACTCGAAATTTATGCTTTCGATGCTTCAGAATGCTGTTGAGTTTGCCGCGACGCCATTTTGAAACTTTGATTGCCCACATTGGTTCATTGGTCACGAAGTTTTTTCCTCCCTTCCTTGTTCGAATCTAATCCAACTCAGCATATTTCAGTCATTGAACAATAAATTTACGATATTTTATGAATGGTGAGACACTTATTATGATGTTTTTTCGTCTGAAACAATTTTTGGGATAGTGATTTTGTTTGTTTTTGTTTATCCGTTTTAAGACTTAGGGGTACAGTCGCATACAGTTGTCTAGCGGCGATTCTTTGCAAGCTCAATCTATTGAGGCCAAAAGAGTACGCAACAGCTTTGAAAATAAATGAATTTTTATGTATAAAAATGTGAAAGAACCTTGAGGCTCCCACCTCAATATCGAAACGTTTGTGTTACAATATCGACAAGTTTATTCAGCAAAATCGCTGTAGTGAATAGTGCAGTGCATTCTGATCATTTTGGTTAAAATAAGCATATTTTTCATGCAAATTCACGTACTTGTCACTTTTAAGGTGTCAGAGATTCAAGGATTTTTTGTAATTGATATGTTTACCCGTAACGTGCATCGGAACAAAGAAACAGGAGCTGTTTCCAGACCGGTGGGTGGAGGGACGGTGGTGGTACATATCAGAAAGCCATTTTATTGCAAAGTAAAAACGCAGCAAGACAACAGACCATAGCTGTATGGCATAAATTCGGCAAATGTAGAAATCGGGAGCATGTCAGCGTTCGAATTTTGCCCTAATTATGACATTACCCTGAAAACTGACATTAAATACTTGTCATAGGCAAGGATACGTATTAAACATGTTTGTCTTCTGTTGATATCAGTCAGCTGGCAGCATTACAGCATGAGCGATCATGATTTTGATCAGTTTGCCACTGCAGCATTTTGCAGAGCTTGTCAAATTTTATGCATAGAATCAGTAAATTATTTGAATTGCTCTCGACCAGATCTGTCAATAAATTTTAAGGCAGTCACGCTAGCTGGTATGTTAAATTTCTCAATCATACTTGGAAAACTACAATGCAAACAACAACAAAAAAAAAAAATCCAATTAGAAAATGAATTTGTATTTTGTAAAACACTCACATTTTTCTGTTTGCTCAACGTTTAAAACCTGGAGTATACCTACCTCATTCTGTGAAATCTTGAATACAGAGCTTCAATCCATTGTTTTGCTTCAGTTAATATTTTATTTAGTTACAATAGTAATTTGTAGGCGAAAATGTAGAGATTGCAGTAAAATTGCTACAAGTTTCAACCCTTTGACCTTTAATCTTTTGTTTTGAAATTTGAGACCCTTCAACGAGTGTTGAACGTCTGCGGTTAAAAATAACCAGCACGTCCCTCTAACTATCGCGCAAAGTAGGAAAAAAATCAGGCTGATTTTTGTTAACTGCAGCACAGCCGTCACCCCTCCCAGCTTTTTAATTCCCGCGGACTTATCGTGGACATTTAAATGCCGCAGAGATCATTAGATCATTAGAGCAAAAGGGACTAAAATAAAGGTGTGAATGGCCCAACTCCAGCCTGCGGTAATGAGTTCATCATAAATATTCATGGCACCTGAGGTGCGGTAATCACCGAGGTAAACGGATAAGTGAGATGCTGCGGACTCCGCGCGAGGTACCACCTGTTTGAAAATGACCTCCTCCCTTACCCCGGATAAAACTATTATCAACTTTTATAACTCGCACGATTTTTTACAAAAACCGGTAGAAATATTACAGGAAGTTACTCATGTAATTTGAATCATGGGAAAAAGCGCCAAGTTTGGAGCTTGCATAATGTGATATGGAAGGGACCATCTTCCCATGGGTATGGCATTGTCCACTCACCCATGCTTAAACCAGGCTGTGCGTATTTACATAACTTTTATTTATACTACCGTAAGTGTCCTTGCATAAACGATGAATCACTTATGATAAACTGTCCATTGTCAGATTTTGTGTTGCTGTTTACTACTGTGTTACTGAGAGTGGGCAATGTGGGGGCCATACCCGTCCGAAGATGGTCCCTTCCATATCACATGATGCAAGCGCCAAGCTTGGAGCTTTTTTTTAATTAACAAACGAAATAAAAAAATAAGAAATTTAATTAATTATCTACAAAATAAAAATATTTTTGACAAGCTGAATCATGCAACTCAAAAGCGAACAATCATCATTTTGGACGAGTGTGAGCGATTTTCGCGGGGATTCCCAGACCTACCATTCATAGCTGCGGCGCTCGAAAGAAGTCAGTTTCTGTGAAACTGGATGAAATTTTCTCTCAGCTAGGCATTGCTAGTTACTCTTTAGAAAAGTTACTGATTTATTAGTTGTTGTTTTACCATTTCATGACACATTTTTTTGATTCAATCACTTGTTGACCTGAAAAACAACGATATTTTGTACTCTTTTTCAACCGACTTTAGTAAGTAGCTGCTGGTACCGGTACGGCTGTCAAAATACAATCATATTCAAAGTACATTTTGAGTGAACTTTGTAAATGAACATTCTGAACCATAGTGTAATGTTATGCTTGGAATTTTGTTGCTTTTGAGATTAATTCGTAGATATTTTTATAATGATTGTTTAAGTTATAGTTATTTTTTGTGTTCCTTTCCATTATCAAACATCAATAAGAATGAAACTAGCCCTAATCACTTAAATAAGAATTATGTGTTACTTTCCGGTTTTGTAATAGGTAAAGAAATAAATAAGTTGATTTCTTTTGATCCTTTCTACATATTGGTATTTTTTCCTGGTTGAAAGTTACCAATATCCTTGATCCTTAGTCTCTACAATCTTTGGAAAAAATGAAATGATTGATTTAATAAAAGAAACTTTATTATGACACAGTTCAGTCATTTTCATTACTCTGAAGTTCAAAATTCAGTGTGCTATACTCCTATCTTGGCAGTGCTGAACTCTTCTGTAGTAGTATCTGCAATTGAAGACTACTTCACAACAGTTTCAAATTCCATTTACTTTCAATTTGAATTTTCCCAACAACCGAAAAATATTGTGGATGATGGTAAGATTAAAACCTCACATATTCTAATGGTACAGTAATATTTAATTATATGATTGAGGCGTTAATAAAAAAAAATACCGCAATTATACGGTGTCGCTCAAATTTGATCAGAATTGGTATATACCAGTATGGGTTACCAATGTTGTTTCTATCTGTTCAGTGGAGGAAAATTCTACGTTGATGTTATGACAATGATTTCTGCACAATACAACCAGTAAAAAAACAAGAAATATTTAAACCAGAAAAACAAGAATAACAAAAGTAATTAAGGTCTGAAACTTACGGTACTGGAGGTCAACTTTAGCAACATGCATAGCAGAAACAAGCCCCTCTTAGTTTGACCATAGACTGTCTTCCCCCACTCTACTGTCTATGGTTTCAGCAGGTCTGTTAATATGTAACAGTTCATAAACAATGACAGGAAATGACTAAAGATCAGTGGAGTTGGCCTGTTTCTCACTGCCATGCCTCCTGCACATTTGCAGGATTTCACTTTTTCTTACCTCATTTGCACATTTTTGACACTGATGTGTTCATTTGAACAAATTCACATCTCAACCCCTGCATCTACCTGTACACCAAATACTGAGTTGGTAGCTTTGGCAGTATGGAGCCTTTGTGTGTGACGGACATACATTCGCACATACATACCCACAAATATACAGACATACAGACACCACTGACTCATCATATAAGCTCTTTTTGGTATTTATATACAAAACCAAATATGAGCTAAAAAGAATGCTTGTTTAGGAAATTATGAAAATGTAAATTAGAGCTGTTGAAGATCATTTAATTTTCAGGGTGTTGCAAAATCATTTGTGTATATAAGTATGTCCAGTTCTGAGATGAGCTGTATTGGCATACAAAAGGAATTTGTTGATAACTGATAATTTAATAAAAAGAATGGTTGCCATGGAAACATTTGGTGTAGGTTATTTTTGCGAAAGTAGATACTCTTTCATCAAAATTTTGATATGAACTTTATAAACATTTCAAAAATTTAAATTTTTGTAGCCAGTGATGGCATGCAGGTTCTCAGCATATATACATATGTGTACACCACCAGCACTCATTCAAAGTGAGAAATTTGCATAAGTGGGTTTCTCTGTCACATTTTTTCATCATTTAGAGTAGTTTTGTTGCTGAATTTTCATTGGTACTCATAACAAAGGGTTTTCTACAGATAAAAACCCAGAAAAGATGGTTTGACACGATGAAATATTTGCTCAGACTTTGCGTATACATTTGTACATGGTAACTTTTCATATTTTATCACCCAATATGAATGTCATTTGTTGTACAAAAATGACATTTTTTATCAAAATTACAGTGATCTGGGAAGAAAGTTAACCATATTGCGTCCGGACTCCAAATGGTATAACACTGACATATCTGCAGCCAAGAAACTCTGACGTAAATTAGAATACAAGTGGCGGCACAACAAGCTTGAAATCAACAGGCAAATTTTCCGCTGCCAGTGTAATAAAGTCAACTCATTAATTTGTCATGCAAAGACCAAGTATTACACCAAACTCATTGAGGAGAAAAGTCATGACCACAAAGCTCTTAACAGGATCGTTTCCAACTTAACTACAGTCATACCTCCTGGTTCAAGTCACTCACCTGTAAATGCCCCAAATATTTTCAGCAAATATTTCATCGAGAAAATCGTCAACATACGTTTGAATCTGGATGCAGCACCCAGCGCCCACCAACCTGTAAATTCTTCAACTCCATCATCATCATCACTTTTGTCCTTCTCATCAGCAAGTCAGGAGGAAATCAAGAATATGATAATGTCATCTCCATCGAAATCTTGCAGCCTTGACCCAATCCCCACAAGCCTACTCAAAGGAGTCATTGACACACTTGTGCCAGCCATCAACACCATCGTCAACCTTTCACTGAACACTGGGATTGTTCCGAGCTCATTTAAATCAGCAATTGTTACTCCATTACTGAAAAAACCTTCACTTGATCCAGACATCCTGAAAAATTACAGACCCATCTCTAACCTTCCATTCATCTCAAAAGTTACAGAAAAAGTAGT
>LD344066.1:316252-395881 GCA_001465055.1 Ptychodera flava | reverse complement strand
GTTTTTAAATTGAAGACATTTCTGAGCTATATCATGCATTCTTATACAGTGTATAAAAGGCTATTCCAACATACACACAGGGGAGGGTTTCAGGGCAGGGTAGGGCAAGAAATTTTTAAATTTTGAAGACATTTTGGAGTAATTTTATGTATTCTTGTATTAAAGACCATTTCAGCATACATAATAATCATTATCATTGTCAATTATAACATGTTTTCAAGGGATAAAGTTTTTAAAAAACATCAGAAAAATATCACTTGGGCCTGTCAACTGCATTCAGTTGACAAGGATAATAGCAAAATTTCACCAGACTGTTGTGTAGAATTATATTTAGCTCATGACTTCAACAAACATTTTGAAATACATCAAAGAATAGGGGTTTTCACAACCCAGAAAACGATCCGCTAGAATCCTGAGCAGCCTGGCTGTACAAAGATTTTTACTGATTTAAATAGACTTGATTTAAGATACAGTACATTACGGGAAGGCTCCATTAACTTAGGAATACCCTACTTCCGTAGAGGATCAATTTCACCGACCTGCCTTTCCTACAATGGCACTACAATAGCACCAGCTGGATTAGATAACCATAACAATGGAACATTCACACCTTGGGGACTAAAAGTCTTCTATGTGTCACCCGAGTTGCTCAGGCAAGGACTCGGGTTTCAGGTACCATGCAAGTTAATGCAGTCGTCCCCCAATGAAAATCAAAGAGTTTATTCAATTTAATGAATTATAGGAACACAATTTTCAGTGATTTTAATTCACTGTACTAATTTCACAATAAAACGAATCCGCGAGCTGATTATGGATTTTTTGGTGATGTTGAACATAATTGAAAAAGAGAGCTAAATTTCAGTGTTCATGTTTGATAAAACCTCAAAGTAACGACACCGAACGCCAGCCTTTGTGTGTGTACAAAGCACCTGCAGTCAATTGTAACACAGTACACACAACGCGATATCGGTCGACCTGAAATTTGACACTGTGATCGACGTAGCGTTTCAAAAGTACGAAAAGTGAGACCACGTAATTTTTTGTTTATTTAGATTTGATCTAAACCTCCCAAAACCAACAGACAAAGTCCTACTCTTACGCAGAAAATCAAAGTTTTCAAGCGTCGACTTTCTCTTCCGCGATGCACACAACCACGGCCCTTCAACAAAACGCGATGTCGATCGACTTGAATATTGGCATCGTGATTGACCACGGATGGATTGACATGGCGTTTCAAAGTATGAAAAATGAGACTCAGTAACTTTTGGTCGCTTTAGATTTGATCAAAAGCCTACCAAACCCATCAGACAAGGCCCTACTCTTACGCAGAAAACCAAAGCTCTCAAGCGTCGACTTTCTCTTCCGCGTTTGAGCGAAACAAAAGTCGGCTTCATTCGGAAATGGTCGGCTATTCGCGGGCATAACGTAATTGTATGTTAGTCCAATTTTTGGCTATACCCGATGTGAACGTCGGAATAATTCGGCCTGTGATCGGGCAAGCAAGGTTGACCTAGCGAGCGATTCCCAGTCCCGGTTCCCAGTATGAGTACGACATGTTCGCTGATCGCGGTACTACAGTGATAGCAACAAGTTCACCGCTTAAATTGCAAGACTACATGATATAGCCACATCGGCACTTCTGAAATATTATCTCCGGCTTGCAAGACCACCAAAAAATCAAAATATTGTTAATCAAAACCAGAATTTCCGGGCAAGAGAGTGAAACAGTGCTGAAAAGTAGCCGGCCAAAATACGAAAGTAGCCGGTCAATTTGGCCGGCATCCAGCAATATATGAACACGCTGTATTGTGACAGCTTCCCAAAGCAGACACTTTCACAATAATTCCAGAAATAGAGTTATCGCAGTTTACAATAAAAAATGATACAATGTAGCAGGAAAACAATTGTCATTGCTGTTATCACAGTTGACAATAAAAGTTGATACAATGTAGCGAGATATAGATTGTCACAATGTATCATTGAACACAATCCTATTGAAGATGAATATAGCAAAGACAGACAAAGACTACTGTGTGGTTCAGATCATCGAACAGTTTGAATGTAGGGCTTGAGTTAGTTGTAGGACTCAAAAGAATCAATGCAGACTTGCTGTGTCAGACCAGAGTTGAGTAACTTTAGTCAGGGCACAGGGCAGGGGATGGTGGGTAGGGCTGGGGGAGATGTCCAGCATATTTTTGTCAAGTTTAGGCCTGGGAGTTTAGGATCCAGTATGCAGACATGTTTGTGCCTGCTTTGGTCTGAGTTGATGCCCTCACAGTTGACTTTGGGAGGAATCCTCACTTTTGTCACACAATGCAAATCATGCCAGTTGAAGCACTGACTTAAAATGATTGAGTGTGAACAGGGACCAAGTGTGTTCCCAAAAGCCAGTCCTGGTCAGGTCCTAGTTAAATTGTATGCATGTCAGCAATGTCTCAATATGGTTCTTCTGTCCCCTTCGCAGCGGATGAACCTTTTGACATCAACGAAATCATGGTGTTACATCAGCGCCAAGCTATGCCGTACATGATATACAAGGTGTTGTCAAAAAGCCGCAGTGATACAGAGGAAGTGAAAGAATATGCACAGTTTGTCGGCAAGAAGTGCGGAAGAAGTTTACTTTTGTACAGAGCATAAGTCTTATTGATTGTAAAATATTCCTGTACAGAATATTAAACTCATCATTTCCAGTAATATTTACTGAAAAGTTTCTCGGAGTGCACTTTCTGCGTAAATTAATCTTAAGGTAGTATGCACCTCAGAACTGCAACTCACATTTTCCCTTTGGAAATTTTAAACCATTCTCTTTAACGATTGAAAATAAAAATCAAAGGGCACTTAGCAAATTTTAGAAGAACTGAAACAAATTACAGCACTGAAAATTTAGAAATATTTAAAATAAAAAAATGAGTGACATTCCCACTCTTAATTCTACAGGGAAAAGTTATGTATTAATTCTGTTCTATTCTAATTTTCAATATTCACGTAAATAAGACTGCTGAAGTGCAGCGTGCTCGGAAGGTTATATCCGATTGGTCGGTTGTCACTATTCACAGCAACTTAGGGAGTTTATTTTTAAATTATAATGGTAAGATTCAGCCATCCAATCGGATAACAGCTTCCAAGATGCTGCACATTAGCCCGAACAAGATGATGAAATTTTCATTTTTTCTATGAGCTTCTAAGTGTGAGTACTCGCAAGTGGCAGAACAGCAACAGATTATGAAAAAAATTGAGAGTCCGAGTTTCTGTCTCTGAGGTGCATTCTACAAAAATCAACCAGCTAGTTTGTTCCACAATCTTTTGTTATCATATATTTCATTTTTACATGCCATGAACCCATAGGAGTGATATTTGTAATGGACTTGACACGGTAACTACTCCTTGTAACTTGTCCTCATAAAACTGAACAAATATTCAGGACGATATGCAAACTTGAGCAGTCTTAAGTCCTCCAGAAAAAAGACATTTTTCATTCATTCAATCAAGTTGTACAAAGTATTTTTCAATGTTAGAATCAGCGAAAAGGAACCTTATAAGGCATAACCTTGTAACAATGTTTTTTATGTGTGGAACACTGTATTATTTACTGTTTGTTCACACGTATCATTTCTAAACATTACATATACAGATTATGTACATTTTTTAAACATGTTGATTGAGACCATTAATCGGGAGCTGACCACCAGTTCTTTTGTCGGGACTGGTAACTTTGCAAACCAACCAAACCCTTCAATACTCTTGCAAGAAATAAACAGAATATCACATGACTAGATGCACAAATAGAGATGCTATATGAATTGTAAAGTCTTGTCTTTTCTCTGAATGTACTTTTCAAATATTTCACATACCGTTCATTATGATTATTTGTAAAGTTGCTTGTGGCTGGTGAAGCCTTGCTCGCAATCCCCCATGAAATACCACATAGAGATTGCCGGCACTGGGTCAAGAAGTTAGCATTGTCAAACCCACATACTGTGTGGAATCAAAAGGACTAGGTCATCAAACCATTTGATTTGTGTAAAAATTACTTCAAACTGGTTATTTGCCAGCAGCCCATAGTCCCTTTATTACATGGAGGAGGTACTTTGGACTTCCAGATGTTTCCATTTGGGTCTGGCTCCACTTTGCACCCTGTCCAAATGTAATTTTCATGGTATCTGGGGTCACCAAGGATCAGGGTTCAGAAGGTTAATATTGGCAGTATCAATGCAATTCTCATTGGCTTTTGTCAAATAGAGGTACTTTATTTTTCACACATTTTTTCAATAATTACAAGAGCAAAGGAAAATACAAAGATTACGTTTAAGTAAATATAAAGGTGTAGATGTTAAGTGAGACGATGTAGTGATACAGTGAAATTTTTAAATAACTTTCAAATTATTGCTGTAAAAATTTTTGTTTCATGTACTTGTGTTTTCGACAAAAGATATGAGTTGTACCTGTGTAACCCACAGGCGCACGGAACGTTTCGTAGATTGTCGTCGGATGGGAAGTGACTGACACTGTGAGGCCGAAGGCCAAACCTCGGTACTGTATAAGAAAGGAAGGTATGACACGAAAAATCGACCGGTGGCCCGAAACAAACGAAATAAAGCATCTACCTCAAAAAAATTACATTGACCGGTCAGAAATACCTTCAAACTTTCAAATCTTTACTCTGGGTACAGCATTTCTTTCAAATCTGCCAGTTATGTGCGATAATTAACTGTCCGGCGAGTACTCGCACTTGCATTGCCACTCCGCCATTTTGAATAGCTTTTTTACTCCCGAAAGCCTTTGTGAGTGGACGAGTGACCCCGTGAAGAGTTTGTTTTCAAATGTCAGATGGCAGGATTTGAACATCACGCTGCCGAGGCAATGGAGGGGCAAATCATCAACTCAGTATTGAAAGGCCACAATGTTCTCATTCTTGGCCAGGCTGGAACAGGTAAAACAGCCCTAATAGGGCGAATTGCAAGTGGTTTGCGTTGATTGCCTTGTTGCCAGATAGCTGAAGTTGTATTCACTGACAGTATGAAATTTACCTAATGGTTAACAGTTGAATTTAGTGGTTGTGGAGTCACGGAGTCACTCGTCCACTCGCAAAGGCTTTCGGGAGTTAAAAAGCTATTCAAAATGGCGGAGTGGCAATGCAAGTGCGAGTACTCGCCGGACAGTTAATTATCGCCCATAACTGGCAGATTTGAAAGAAATGCTGTAACCAGAGTAAAGATTTGAAAGTTTGAAGGTATTTCCGACCAGTCGATGTAATTTTTTTTTAGGTAGATGCTTTATTTCGTTTGTTTCGGGCCACCGGTCGCTTTTTGTGTCATACCTTCCTTTCTTATACGGTACAGTACCGAGGTTCGGCCTTCGGCCTCACAGTGTCAGTCACTTCCCATCCGACGACGATCTACGAAACGTTCCCTGCGCCTGTGGTGTAACCTATGATAATTACTGAAATACATGTGTTTGATTTGTATCCATTCTCTAAAACATGTATTTATCACCTTAAGCTCCGAATTCACCGCTGTTGTGTTATGTAGCCAACCATTTTTAGCACTTTTGTTCCTGTTTGTGTGATACTATTGCCTCTATGCTGGACCTTAGACAACAAAGTTGTCCAAGGCTAGACTGTGAGGGCGCTTTGTCCCCTGGGATCGTACTACAAGCATTGGTCATATATCTACCGGAGGGAATTCTGTGATGAAGTAGTATACTTCAGTGATTAGTTCATGGAAAATTAAAAATTCGTCTTCACATAAAAATTGTTTCTTTTTCAAAAAGGAAAACAAGTATCAAATATTTTGTCCTTGTCTATGCAATCTGAGGCATTGTGTTACATTTGTGGCAATTCTGCAGTTCATATTGTTTGTTGTAATATTTTTGACTATGAATGTTCGATCTATACGTCATGTGATGTACCTTTCTTGCTGTTTTGATGCAAATGTATTTTAATATGCTAGTCAAAGTACAATGTATTGTCAAATGGAGAGCCGTTAGCTTGAGCTTAGGATTGGATTTGTACACTTGCAGAAAATCTCCGGTTTAGCCTTTTTACTTTCTAATTTCTAACCTTAGACTTAATTTTATTGAACTTTGCATCTGACATAATGAGTTCTACCATGATATAAGCAATATCAACAACTGTGTTTAAGATAGATTGCGCCTGGGGCACAGATACTTGAACTCTGTAACTTACACAAAACAGTTTTGGTGTATCTTTTGTGGGGGCTCATTTTGTAGCTTGAGGAGTAAATAAAGTTTTAACCGGCTTTTGAAAATCGAAAATTTAATTTTTCACTAGAGAGTTAAAGACCGGGATGGTAGCCATTTCTAATTTCAAGTGTTGATAAATATTGGGTAATTTGTTTGTATAGTACCCAAGTTTGCATGGTAAACCCTGGTTTCAATTTTTGATTTCGAAAGGGAATGGTTTAAGTTTCCTTGAGGAAAAGTTCGGCAAAAGTTTAAGTCTTTTAATTTTGAGGCATGACAACCTTAAAGTGGGTGTTTCAGATCATTTGGAAATGAGTGTATATTCTGTTGTATAGTTCAAGCAGAAAACAAGTCACCAACTTCTGTGTAATGTGGCCTATCACCAAAGAAAAAACTTAATCCAATCCTCACTAAACATCGAAGTTTTCATGTTTAGGTGAGAGACAAGAGTACCGTAAGCATTCAAAGTTCTGACTCGAACAATCTTAGCATGTTGTAAAGAGTGTAAAATCAGAAGATAACTATTTTCCTGCATTGAGATCTCCAGCTCTCTAGCATGTTGTGACATCTTTTGGTCTATTGGAAAATTTCTGATATGTCAGTTGCGTGACAAAAGTGTATACCATACTGAATATTTTTTGGCAATACTCAGAATGCTGGCATGATCTTCATCATTGGTAGTGTAACTTACAAGCTGCAGGGAGTACACTTGCTTTTATATCACTTTGCTGTAACATCCGTATCTGCACTCATGGAGGATAAAAGTTCTAAGCTAACGAATGTGTTTCAGTTTGTTTGGCCATGCAAAACTATTCATATATTTCATACATTCTCTGGACAAAGTCACCATACTTTGGTGGATTTATTGTCATGGAAACACTTCAAGATCTTCGTTGTTTTAGTATTCTGTGAAACCATTTTGGTGTATTTATGGTGTTTGTAACTTCTAAGAGATGTAAATTATCTGGCAACACAATTAAATCATTAACTCAAGAAGTGCCTCCCAGCTTCAACTGAATTGATTGATTCCTCACGTTCTTTGACAAGCAGGCATCCGTCACGTTTGGTGTTCTGCCATCCTTGTTTGCATGCCGAGATGATTTCTGCAAGATCAGTTTACAGTTTACAGAGATGCTTTGCTGCATCTCGAAAAAAATAACACTTTCTCCAAAGCTTTTCCCTTTCCTGACTTCATTGATATCAATCACAGCATCAATTTTACTTTGCCAGATTTGGTGACTAGTAACTCACAGCGCCCTCTAGTGTCGAAATTACACAACCTGATGTCAGACATTGCCAATTTTACAATTGACCGTCGAATCCATCTGAAATACAGACACTACACACAGGGTGTCACATTTACAAATATATTTTATTGCAAAAAAGACAAGACTTGACAAAGCTCTGATGAAAATAATTACGGACTTTCTTTTAACAAGTAAATCACACTACCCACGGTATATGATATATATTACAACCTTTGAGGATAAAAAATGGATTTTTTAGCCATTTGTTGAAATGGGTAGTATAATTGACTTCTTAAAAACAATAAAAGTATAAATAGAAAACTGAATCAAAATGCTAAAAAAAATTATGATATAGCTACTTCTACCAACTCTTGCATTGGTCCGTGCCGGGAAAAATATTGCCTCAGAAAAAAAGGTTGGGAAATACTGAAATGTCAAAATATAGCGAGAAAGAAGGAAAAAAATGACAGAAAATAAAATTGTTGACTACAAAGATGCATGATGGGTAAGTACTTGCTTTGTACTGATAGCACAACCATCGAAATTTTTTTCTAAAAACAGTGTCCGTCGAATTGAACCGTCAAAAGATTTCAAAGACTACGTCTACTTGAATAAAACGAGAAATGTGTGCTTTTCAAGCACAGGTAACCATGACAACAACAATGCTACAATGATCACAATCCATTGTATTGCTTTGAGCCAGTAACACACAGCTTGCAACATTCTAATATCTGGTGTACTTTTTTTTCTGATAAAAATTGTCACTCCAGTTTTTTCTTTATAAATACATAAACACACTCACTGGAACACCAAATGACCACACTTACACAATTGTTTCACCAAACTTATATAAAAATATGTTGAGAAAATAGCCATTTGTTCTGAAGCGATCAGGTATCAAACTGTCCAACAATACACATCCCATGGCTTTGTGTCTTCAGATTATCAAAAGATTTTTTTTTCCTGTTTTTGGCAACACTTCTGTCCTTTTGGCAAAAAAATAAAGTTCACAGGTTTCAAAAGTTTTGTTGAAGAATATATTTGTCATGCTTAAAAAGGACCCACAATCTAGACCCAGATGTTTGGTTTTAAAATTGTCCGTAGTTTTATCTCATTTATTTAACTAATGACATCAGTCAGAATGTCTACACCCTACTTTAATCATAAAACTTGGACAATGCTCGGCATCAGTTGATCAAATGCCACTAGACTATAAATTTTGATGTCCCAACAAGTGAATGAATGAATAAATGAATGTTACATACATTCTTTCTGTGTTTCACTTCAATAACATCAAATGTGCCACTCACTTTGAAAATCAGTTCAGAAATCCAGTACTCTGTTTAATTAGCATTTGCTAAAATTTTTGGGCGACAGGCGGGCTCTATAACTACACTTGTATGAAAGAAAATCTGGGGAAAAAAACGTCACTCTTAGAATTGACTTGACGATGGGGAAGAAAGTGTGGCGCCTTATTTACAAAGCCAAGTACCCAGGCTGGAACAATATTTGTCCCTGCTTTAAAAAAAAATACAACTAACATTGAAATTCGTTGATGAAAAAACAGTGTGATGACATTTTGCAATACTTGACGACTAAGTACTTTGTCATGGCAACTACAATTACTGTGGCAATAAGACAAGTTTACATGACGTCTACTTGACAGTGTTCTAATTACTCGCTGTATAAGTCTACTCCAACACAACAAAGTGTGCAGGATCTCTTCACAGTGTATCTCAGCTCTCTTCACAAGAAAACCAGAAAATGTTTAAAAGTCAAAATTTACGGATGGCTCGAATAAGTACTCAAATTGTCCCTAAGATAAAGTCACAGGTTAAAAATCTGATAATGTCTATGAACCTTTCCATGAAAAGAAAGAATTGGAGTTTTTAAATGTTCACCAGGTGTTTCAAAAGTAACATTTCACAGATTCTTACTATAAAAAGATAAAATTTGGCTTGTTATTGTTTGTGAAGCTCTTATTTGAAACAAAGTTTCACAGCAGAATGAAAAACACGTCTTTATCACAGAAACTGGAAAATTTGAAGGCTTCTGAATTTATCACCACTATAAATGTCATGTACAAGAGTCAAAGTGGTGGAATGTCAAAAATGAGAAGGAAAATTAACAGATGTTCAGTGAGTCATAAATTAAAAACAGTATCTTTTTAAAGACTTTATGACAATGCCATCACTAGCTGTACAGTGAAACAACATTTTTCAAAATATGCAAAATATCCTGACAAACGTTTTGGTGAGCTATTTTAATCCGGACTATCGTAACATATTTCACTGTGGAGAAAGTACGTCAAACAACACATCACATAATATTCAGCTTCCTATGACAATTTACAGACTATTGTCTAAGAATATAAAAATATTTGGTGCTTTATAGCTCAAATGAAGCTGATTATCAAACTTTAATGAACTACAACTTTCGTCTTAAGTTTTTCTATGGCATAATGCGACCAAAAACAAGACAGCTACTGAAGTACTTATCACAGAATGTGATGAAGCAGCATTTGCTTACTAGTACAAGGTCCACAAATTCTTTGTGCAATGGAGCGGCTGAACTGTGAAAAAAATAATCTGTGAGTTTTAATTAAGAGTACTCTGTCTTGATCACATGATCTTGCCTTGACCTCTGACCCCTGTTTCAGTTACTTTCACTTAAACTTTTCAACTTCCAAACTAACAGAGGTTTTTTTAAATGAACACAATTTAGTGACTCCATTTCAATTTAATTGACTGCTTTCACAAAATGCTTTCTCAAAAATTTGCTTTCTTATGAAAACCCTGATTTGGATAAATATTCCAGAGGAAAAAGAATTCTTCACAACATAATTGTCCGTGTATATGTATGTGAGCATGTGTGTATGTGTCTGTGTGTACACACTGGCTTCCCTATCACACTCATACTTAAATTATTCAGACTGATTTTAACACCATATATAAAATATTGATAATTGCACTAGTCAAAAATGAATATGTTCAAAAAACAGCATAAAAATTCCTCTGAAGATGAAAATATTAAAAATTCCTTCTGGGTGGAAAAACTTTTGATAAAGTTTCATCGATGAATGAAAATCAGATCAGATAAATATTTGTGAACACTCCTGTTGGTATGAATCTTGTTTTGATATTTTGTCGGAGAGTGTATTGTGTCCTATGTCTACATACTGTCATTTACGCTGAAACGGTGTAACCATAGTGCTATACTGACTTCATATACTGACAAATTTATCCACTGCAGTTGTGTTATTTTTGGACAATACATGCAGGCGTAAACGCTGAACATCTGTGCAGTTTTGTTCTTTTTTCTTTCAATATGGCCTCCATACATCACCTTTTCTTTCGTCATCTTCACCATGATATAATGCAGCGGGGTTTTGTCTGGCCACCGCCACATGACTCCCGTTGGATCTATCTGCTGTTCCATGACTGCCGTTTCTATGGTTATTGTTACTGCCGTTTGCCGACCTGACCATTGTACTAGAGGCAGTTAGAGCAGCTCTGCTGCTGGTAGTCGAGGGCAACATGGGTAAATGTGGCGTGCCTTCGTAGAATGGTGGATGTGTAGATGGGGTAGTCGAAGTACTGTAAAGGTGCGCATATAACTGATATGGTGGTGAGCCCGATATATAGGGTGTTGTGGGTAATGTGACCGGGGTAGAAGGGGATGTTGGGTACACATCATGGGGAGACGGTAACGGGATATACCGACTGCTATCAACTCCAGGTGACAAGATAGGTATAGTGGCTGTGGCGGGGAACGAAAACCGATGAGAAGTTGGTGGGTACACAAAACGAGTTTCACTGATTCGCGGGTCTGATAAGTGGGGACTTGTTAACCTCGCGTCAAGCGTCAAATGTGGTTCGGGAAACCGTGGGTCCGATCTTGGATACAACGGTGTCAGCATGGTGACTTCATTGCTACTTGGGGTGTGTGCAACCATGGCAGGTCTGTCCATTGACAGTGACACCACTGTTTCTGTCACACTGGGCTGAGCTGGCACTGGTACTGGTGGTGGTGGCGGCGGCGGTGGTGGTGGTGGCGGAGGCGGTGGTGGCGGCGGCGCTGTACTGGGCTGCTGTACGCTGTGTTGCATTGCAGGAGCAAAGAATCGTGGGTACTCATACGGCCACCCTGATAAAGACCTACTTCCTGCTGGTCCTTCTGTCAACAAAAAAAAACAGACAAAGGAAGATTATAGGGACATCTATCTGGAGAGAGAGAGTGAGCGGGAATGCAGGTTATAAATTATCCAAGGGCTGTAAAATACATCAGAGATTGCTCTCTCCTTTATTTCCTACGCTCTCTGTGATGAATGAGTTTGTGGTAAAGACAGTACTGGCATCTTAAAAAGAACACAGTGGAAACAAAGTGAATATCATCTACAGTTGTTCCTCTGTTCAGACGTATTCTAAGACAGAATACAGAGTGATATCATTGTCATAATGCATTGGTACATACATTGCAGACAAAATTTTGCAAAATAGCATCCAAAACTTGAACAGCCAGTATGTAAAATTACTCGACTTTAAATCTTCTATTTCATCTTGCCTGTGAAAGTTGATTTGCTAGACTTTAATGCAGTACATGAACAAAAGAAAGGAAACTTTAAAGCGGTGTATGCATAAGTCACGGGTCAAAGGCACGGCTTTGTGCACTGTACACAAAAGATTCCTCGTAATAATGGTATTCTCAGTGTCCACACTATAAAAAATAAAGCGGCTTTGAGTTATTTATCACAGTGTATTTTGCCTGCATTAGTTCCTTTTTCCCAAAGTTTTTTTTTGTATTCCATTTCACTTTCTAGTGGCACTGATAACAACGCATAGGCCAATCCTCATCAATGTTTTTTTTGGTAATCAGACCAAACATCTGTGGCCGGCGTTCAACATCACCAGTATCATCCTCAGCGGTCTAAATTTAACATATTAACCCTGATATTTGGTGCTTGGAACCCACACAGTCTAAACACACTCATTGACAAGTCAACTTGTGGCTCGGTTCTGTGGCAATAGTGGTTATTAATAAACACCAGCTAATTAGTTTCTATGAAAAAGCCCCCAGGCCGAGCTTAGAAAAGCGTGCCAAGATCGATTAGCATAACAATGGTTATTGTGTTTGGAAGAGTGCATCTGGTGCAGATGGGAGCGACCACACTCCCACTCTAAAGCCGGTAGAAATCTCCATAATAGGTGGAGTAAGACAGGTGTTGGGCTTTCTTCTTGCTATTCACCCCACTGTTACACAAAAATCTCTATGGCGACCAAGAAAAATCATTATGGTCAGGACAATGGGTGACAGAGTGTTGGGAAACAAATTGGCTTCTTTCAAAATTTTTTTGTAAATGTTTTAGATCAAAGAATATGACATTTTCTGTCACTTTTGTTCCTGTACACAATTCTTACAAAAAAATTGTTGTAGCCAATGTTTGATTTGGCTGTTCGCTAAATTCTGCAGTGCTTGAGTACAATGAATACTGCGTTAGGACAGGTTCACAAACCATGCCTTTGTCGACTGTCTTTCAGCTAGTCTAACACTTGTACAGGTTGCTGTCTAATATGTTTGCTAGATTATTCAGGCTAAATTCTACACACTTATGTGCATTTATTATTGCCTTAATCATAGCTGCTCAATATGCATCCTCACATAGCCTTTGTTGGTCACTGTTAAACACTCTGTGCAAACTTTTAATATTGTTCTTCTCAAGTTTCATTGAATCACAGTTTTCCATCTAAAGTACTCCGTCTTCCCTCTCTTTGATCAGGGAATTTTGCAAATTCGCATCGACAAAACCGTTCTTCATCCCCGAAAAGCACTCCAAAGTCTCCTCTCAAATTTACTCCCATCTCATGATGCACATCACACGTCCACAAGGGATGCAATTTCCATGGCAACCACCATTACCATGGAAACCTCATCATTGATGAATGAGTTGATCTGTCTGCCTGACAGATTTAATCTTTTCTCTGTGTTGAGATGGAAAGTGCATGTGTACGCCAGTATCCCTTTGGTGTCGGGTACTGCACCAAAATGTGCAAGGGACTTCTACTTACACCTGTAAATCTGCCTGTTTGACCACAACAATTCCAGACTGCCTCGCTATTAGTTTTTCAATCTCGGCAGATGTATGATATAACAACCATGGTTGTGTAATTCTCAATTTTTATGAGCTATGAGATGAAACCATAACACTTAAAGGATCTGCACAGTAACATCAGCCGTTGCACAGTGTTCCCTCAACATCTGCTATTCTCTGAATTCAATACAACGCAACCACCTCAACTTTTCCTTTCATCAAATCAAAACACAGTCAAAGCATTTTTGACATCCACACGACACTACGTAGTTTTCTGTACACTGGCTCACCAAGTAAAAACTTGTAGAACAAAAAATTTATGAAAATCACTACTTCTCAAGCTGAACATGAAAGACTTTTAATGAAGACCTTCAGTACTCTAACTGGATGTATTCACGTTTTTTAAAAATCTTTTTGTAATGTATTTCAAGAGTAACAATTTGTTTTTGAAGCTTACTGGCCTTTTTCTGATATTCACTTTTATTTATTTTAAGGCCGTACATCTTTAGATCATCTGAAATGAGTAAATGTGGCATTTTACATCAGGAAAATATGACAATTAATTTTGCCAAAAAGCCCAAAAGAATAATATAAATTTCACAGAACAAGACTTTTCCACCAATTTCACGATACCTACAGAACACTATAAAAATTTTCGCACTAAATCCTAAGATATCTGATGAGGTCATTTTAGTACACAATGGAAAAATACCTGTTAATACAATGAATTTACGTGACATCACAAAACTTGTGATTTATCATGGCTACAGTTCTATTATCACGCACAGGATACACGTAAAAAAAAGGCACAATAACCTCCAAAGACTCCAGAAGAGTTGATGTTGACCGACCGTTACTTGCAAACGGGCGCTGACAGGTGTCGACAATTACCGACCAAGAGTGGAATATATATGATTTTCAATATATCTTTAATGACAATTCCACTCTGAGCAAGAAATTCATTATTTTTTCCCATGCCGGGCAAGTGAAGGAGATAAAAAAAAATGAAGTTGAGATCTGATGTGAGAGAGGAAACGTACAATTGGATCAGGTATGAAGAGCGCACCATACGAACAAGAAAATGAAGCTAATTTCAAAATTCTGAAATGTAATTGGGCTTCAACCGACTTAATTTGTATGCACATCCAGTTCTGCCAGATTTTACCACCTCTAGAAAACTGTGACACCCCTCAAAACAATAAACAATGCAGAGAATGTGGCAGCCTGTTAATCTGTGCAGGGAGATTTTTTTGGGGAAAAAAAAGAAAGTTTGCTCTGAGGTGAAATATGCAAATTACTGTCTGGTACTGCGATTATCCTTTAAGCTACTTAAGGGTGAAATCACATGAGAAAAGATAACACAAACACATGAACTTAACAAATGTTTGGCATGGTGCCAACCGTAAATCTGCATGAGCTGATAAATTGTTTTATTAGAAACAAAGGATGAAGAAAACGTTGGGGCTGCACAACATGAAGTGAAAAGACCTACAGCACATCAAAAAAAATAATTTGGTTTGAGAAAGAGGCGACGAGGTGACAGTATGTGGAATCGACCACACAGAGTTATTTGGCCAATGAATGCAAATGGTTAGACCACATGGCTGCAGAAACAAAGCCCACATCAACAAAATGACAAATTAATGACAATGAGATATAACTTAAAAGGAAGCAAAAGCATGGAGGTCGGTTGGATGAAATGGCAGTCGACAGAACTTGACACCAGTGGACAAGACGTGTCAGAGAACAATACCTCTTGTCATTTGAACACAGAAAAGTTACCGCCAGCAAGCGAGGAGAGGTGGAAATATTACAAAACCTAATAGAGTAGTTCTAGACAAATCTAACAATGTCATTAAAAATAGGTAGTTAGGTTTTGATTGACAGGATCACTGTTGAGCGTACAGTATGGTCTAATATCATGGTAATGTGAACACTGATTTCTATTATATAGCTGAGAATCTGTCCATCCGAACAAAACGTTAGAATTATTAGTCTTGCAAAATACACTCCTCATGCTTTTATTGAACGAAATTTAGTGATACAGTGCTGTTACATCCTGACAGATTTTGTTTAAGTGAAGTTGGTGAGGATGAAACGTACCATGCATACGATGGTCTGGGTGAAGACTTCTGAAACATCAAGGACACATTCTCATCCACGGTTAAGGACAAAATGTCAAATTTAATGTTGAGCAAAGAGACAATATGGCATTTTAATTACTCTGCATGATCAAGTGCGTTTTGGTGATAACTTTCATCTTACTATAAAAAAAATATCAAGCACTGCTTTGAATGAAGCCAAAAGAACAAAGTTCAAATCAACACTCCAACTTCTTTAAATTCAAACAGAATCACTCCCACAATAATGATCTATTCTCTGCCAGGTAGAATGTCCACTTCATGAATCTTTTCATTACATTTATGACTGATAATATTTTGATCATAACTTACAATAAATATTCCAGTCTACCCTTAGATTCACACAAAAATAACTCACACCTGCTATAATTCAACTTTACGAGACCAACAGAAAGTTTCCCTTTAGTTTGAATTTCAATTCTAATGAAATTTTATTGTTGACGAATATTTAGGCTTTTTCCTCAACTGTTTTATTTCTGGAACTTTGATGTTTTTAAAAGTCTGATCACTTCGGAAAATAGTGCGGCCAGTGAAAAAGATGTGTGGTAATAATAGAAGCTGGATTCAGTCTGGTTTACTTATCATATTCACATTCGACTTTATATCACTTTTGTGCATATCTTGAAGTTCTACCATATTGCCATAAAAAAGTCTCTATTTTAGAACTTAGCGACAAAAACAAAGGGGAACTAATGACTCGCACGCTGGGTTGGAAATCGCAACAATTCAGTGAATTGACCAGATGTTACAGACACTCAAACTACAACAAACAACTGATGCAACTGTATGTTGCCTTTTCTCCAAACAAAAGTTATGATTTGAGTCACTCCGTAATCCTAAGAGAATAGCCAGAGAAAACAAAGGAATTGTTTGAAACATTGGTTATCGCACAATAAAACTGACAAAATGTCCAAAAATGTGGAACAAAGTGTGCAATCTGGTCAAAGTTCTTTGCATTGTTTGAAATATGCAATGATGTATTGAAAGTGATATAAAAGAATAAAAAACAGAAATTGAAAACTTTAAATGTGAACATCTGAAAAGGATAATAGTGTTAACTTTTGATAATATTCTCAATAAATTTATTCTCAGAGAAATATATTTTCTCGCTCTTCTCCCTTAAGCTGGCTGAAATGTAAAATATCAGCCTTACTGAATGATAACACATTGTGTAAAAAATGCAATATTTTGTAGACAAATGAAGTCTAGTCGGGACTAAAACCTCAACTCCTATCGATAACATTGGACACTGGACACATACAGGCTGTGCTGTGTTAAAAAGTTAACTCCGATCAGTAGACATGATTTCGGCGGTAGAACAAGAAACTGCATTTCACAAAACAGAACAAAAAATTATTGGAAATACATCAACGCTTCTGCTAATGGAGCTTTAATAGAACTTTTTTACCTGTGGATGGCTATTGTCCAGTAATTATAAAACTCGAATAGTTGGTTTGAAGTGATACCCTGATCAAACAGCATGGAGGATGCACATTGTAAAAAGTCAATCAGACAACACAAATCTGCTAAAAATACTCCAAGAGAAGGCAATATCAGCGTGTAGACATGAGCTGAATATTAAACGGCTATAACCACCGCGATAATTGCTGTAAGTTCCAATAATCTGGAAATTTTTTACTCATATGATTAATTTGAAGCTGAAACCTTGGAGACCTGGATCAAAATCTTCTTAAAAGTTCTGCATTAACACGCAGCAACGTGTGGAGAATAAACGGACCTAACAAAAGGTTGCGTCTGTCGTATCTATGAATACCTCACATGAGCAGTTTTTTTTGAGATTTGGAAACTTTCGACTCCCAGCATATCAAAAGCGACTACTATCACTCTGATACATGACTTGTATTCTCAGATTGTTCATTTCTAGATTAAATTTTGCAGCTTGTTATTGGATTATTTGAACTGATTACTGTCATTTCACAACCAGTAAAAGATCACCTTTGTAAAATATCTTGTCAGCGTTCATCAATGTTTAAACTGGTCAGTTTCGACCCACGGGACGTACTTCACCTTGCCTACTCTATACAGTGTTCATATGTGCCTGTATAGTAGTTAATACTATCAAGAACTGAATGACTAAAAATGGAGATAAAACTTCAATGGTAGCACATGTGTAAAGAGACAGAACGACTAAAAATGTAGACATACTTCAATGGTAGCTTACACTATAAAGGATTGAATGACTAAAAATATAGATAAACTTCAATAAAATAGGAACTGAGTGACTAAAAATGTACAATTATCTGTATTTTCATTTAAATTCTATTCATTGCACCGCTTTCTAAGTGATAGATAGATATTTTTACTCAACAAGGTTCTCAAAAACTGTTCAAAAGTTGCCCTTCAATGTATGTTGAACTACCGGTACATGTAAATCTCATGAGATTCACTGTGAAATAGTCTACAGAGGAAGATTGTGTGATTATCCCAAATGCAAGCTGCCTACAAAGAATAGTGTAGTGAAAAAATGCCGACAGAATGCAGCTACACTGTAAATGCACATTCTGTTGGAATCATGAGCTACTTTTTGGCAAATTTATAGTCTTTTTGAAATTTCTGTCATGGACAGCTTATAATTTCATTAAATAGATAATAACATCTGCAATGAAGATTTCATGGCATTCAAATTAATTTCTGTTTGTTTGAGATGAGTAATTCTTCACAGTTTTCAATCAAACGAACTTTGGCAAGTGAGTTCCTGTCACAAAATACTGAGTAAAACTGCTTTTTTCTCATTGCAGAGTGTAGTGGACCATGTACAATCTCGGCATATATAGATGCTGGTACAGTGATTTCATACAAACTGAAATTGTGGCCGATTTCCTTTATACGCGGTAACATGACATGATTCTATGATTTTTTCATGAGTTTTAGAGTTTGCCTGTAAGCTAGAAAAGCTGTTTTGGGTCTACCCAGACATTTTTTTTATTTCATTCCAATCACACAGCGGGGAATTTTCCATATCTTAACCATAATTTACATCAGAAGGATAATTAACATTACCAATTTTCAGCGTGGGTGTATATACCTATGGGTCTGTCAAAGTATATACCCAATGTGTGTATGTACATATCTATCTATCTATGCTGGTATACGGTATATAACGCACATATGAATTTGTACATTAGTAAAACATATAGCATGGCCAATAACCTCTAAATATGACCAATAAGCTCTAAAACTGGTATGATAACAGTTTATTAGACAATTTGAGAAAATAATGTTTGATTTCATGGGGTGATCAGAGAAAATATTTTACGGATGGGATGTTGCCATGACACTTCAAAACCCAGTTCCCTTGGAAACAGGAAGACCCTTCAATCCCAAAGTTGAGCGCAGAGACTTTACGATATTTGAATTGTAAACAGAAGGGTGACTTACCAGCCAAGTATGTTGTATGAGATAGGTAACTGCTGTGCGATGAATCGGATGCCCTGCCACAGCTGGAACTCTCTAGACTTTGGCTGGCACATCTCAAATGTTCTAATTCATTCAATCTTTCTGACAGTTGTAAAGTATGATCTGCCGATGTCGCTGTGTGTATCCTACTGTCTTCGATTTTATTCTTGTGTCCTGAAAAGTACAAAAGAGCAAATGATGTTGATTATTATTGTCGCCATGATATTATTCCTCATAATTTATTTTTGAAAATTTTCAGAACACTAGTTTTTCAGAATGGAAATCTTGATAAAGGCTGTAAAATGATGCATCTTTGAGACAAAACAATAGCAACACTTTAAAGAAACATACAAGCTGAACAGACACTTTTCTCTTGACATATCTGCATCTACCTAAAAATTTACAAAAATGAACACAACAATAGTTGTCAACAAAAAATTTTTAAAATCTGAAAGCGGTAAAGACAGTTATGTCTAAACAACTCTACATTAAATTTTTTTACATGCTAATTATTAATTTGGCCGGCAGAAGAATACCATTTTGACCAAAATGGCTTATACCATCTAACAATTGAAAATTTTCGTATAAATGTGTGTGAAAAAAGTGTACAAGTAGCATCTCTTCTGATGCCACCCCCCTAAAAAATGTGCCTCAAAGTTTTCAATAACCTGTAGTTGTATATCTCTTTTGTGAGTTTAACCGTTCCATGAAAAGGTACATAAGAGGAAAAACATTCTTCAAAAAACTATGTTTTAGATTTTTCATAAACCACATACCAGTGATATGTGGAATTTAGGATGCTACCAAATGAGTTTCTAATATTTTGGTCGTGTGTACAGCTTCTCTGCATGAACTTTTTCAGTTGTGCCATGAGCAGAACAGTTTGCAGTGCATATCAGATATGAGAGGCTGAGCTTGTCACGTCTAGCTATGCAGCAAAGATATTGATGGATCAATTTATTTACAAATCGAAGACATCACTGGCAAACTGTTTGTTCTGCACGGTGCACCATATCTGCTACCAAAGGTAACATTAGTGGGTGAGATTGAGAAGCTAGATAAGAAAGTTTACATTTACTCTGTATCAGAAATGATTTCACCGTATAATGGCAGTATTCAATATTTGGAATTCTTTCAAATCTGTACTCAAGGTTGTTGTTTGTCTGATAAATGTACACCGTGCTAAAATCCATTAAATACAACTTTTCCATATCTTGATAGTGATACTTAAACTTTTTCTCTCAGTTTGACATTTTTTTACCTCTTATTTTTTCACTACATTAACATTGGTACTTTCAGCTTTCACCGTATGCTGCTTTGCAATTGTTCACTTTTGTGAAATGCGACTGTTTTTCCTCCTTGGCGTTGACGAAATCGATACTGTCACTGAAAGCTCACAGCCAAGTCAAAGATGTAAGTTATGCTACAATAGACACCAATCTCAGCTACGATTTTTGACAAGATGAATTGCCGATCATTTTCGCCCGGTGATACACATCCAAATTTCTTTGTCTACAAACTTCAACAATCAGCCTTTGTCAAACTTGTTCTTGTAAACTACAGCCTTTTTTTCCTGTGACTGTTATCTTGTGGGGTAATTGTAGTTGGTGTTAGTTGGTACGCTGTCCCGGTGAAATTACAAATAATGTATTCTAAACTGACAAGAGAATGCACATATTGATACAAAGACAACTCTGCTGTATGCTACCAACCAGTCTACTGGAAAATCACTGCACTCCCTAAGTTGGCAGTCTTGTGGAAAATCACACAGCTCCCTAGGCTGGCTGATTTTGCATTCAATCCCCAGATCTCTACTTGTGAAGAGGCAAATTCTAATCAACAACCAGACAGTATTAAAATTCAATTGAATTAAGACACAAGGTGAAACGAAGGTGAAATAAAATTGGACTTTGGGTTAAAAAGGCTAATTATCCTAATTTCTGAGAATCTGCCACTGTTTATGAATTCTCATTAACCTTTTTATCGTCAGGGGAAACATAAAATGACACAATTTGTACATCACCTTCATGTTATGAATTTGGCCATTTTACTGTAAAAAAACTTGAGTATTTTGACTTCAAAATACATGTATAGTGCAGGGTCGTGAGACTGAGCCTCATGTGATGTGTTACTTTAGAAACTGCATTTTCATGATAGGAAAGTCAACCGAATACATTGTATTATTCATTTAAGCATAAAAGCATTGCCATGAATATTTGGTCATTTCCAATTTAGGCAAACAGCTCCACGTTTCATTTAATGACAGTGGCACGGAACAATGACTATCTGAAAACAAACCCATTAATTCCAAACGTCGAACTTTCAGAGTGACTCAGAAAGAGAGAAAGTAAAATTAATGACACCGAGAGATGCCATTCTAAACAGCAGAAGCATCAAATTTATTTTTTCCAAAGGAAAAAGCATGCGTACAATCAGACTTTCATGACTGCAGCCTAATATCATGGTGTTAAGTATATACCTAGTGCACGGTATGGCACAAACCTTTCTCTTTTATTCAGATACTCAGTGTGTATCCTCGAGGTTTTCGCATTACCCATCTACCACATAGAGATGATTTAACCCATTGGAAGCTCAGGATGGCTTTCATTGCGACGTAGCAATTTGTAAGATGTGCCCTTTTTTTCCATGATACTTAGCATTGCCATGATTCATGTAGGACATAAGGTTTCTTACAATTAGCGTTATAAAGACTAGCCTCATCCATTTGCTGAATTTCAAAATGGGAAAAATGCAATTTGTTTTATGAATGTTTTAAGGGGGTATTAGATATAGGCAGACAAGAGCTGTTCATCATGGGCGAGATTTGCCTCCCAGCAGTGGCTAAGCCATCACTCAAATTTCCACATAAACTTGCTATTGTCTTCCATTTTCGGGACTATTTTTTATCTGCGTGGTAGATGGAGAAAGAGAGAGAGTGTGTGTGCGTGTGTGTGCCAAGTCGGTTCTCTGGGTTTATCATCTTCTCATAGCCAGAGGACAATTACCTGGTTTCGTGATATGTCACATCTTCATCTCATGTGAGTCTCCAACTAGGAACGAGGCAATCTGCAGTTTAAAGTCGACACTATACATCTACCAGTACATTTTGTGCATGAATTGCTGGCTATATATAATACACACACACACATACACACACACAGACACACTCTCACACCAGCCTCTACCTTCTTTATTGATTAATACTTTTAATAAATTTAGACTTACTTTCCTCGCAGGCAAACTGTCACTTAACACTACTTTAGTCGACACATTTTTGTGCATGTCTGAGTTTTATGAGTAAAGAGTTCATATCTCTTTCCAAGGTAAGTCTTGTAATTAACCTCCATCATATCAGTTGCCACACAGAATAGGTATTGTTTGCCATATCCTGTGACTAAGTCACCTACTCTCACCGAGGCTCTCTTCAGCTATTCCTCTCACAGATTCTACCTTTCACTACTATTAATAATCATAGCGCTCTGCGTCTAGACACTACAATGCATTTTCATTTATCTGCTATTTGCATCTGTAAGCCCGTCCATTTCTCCGTACTATCTCCCTACTTCACCATTCTTCAGGGACGACATCACCAATTGTACTCTCATTGTCTTTTGCCGTTTCTTTGTTACACTGCTTCAAGTTGAATTATTCAGTCTCCTTTTCACACGGCGACTCTACCCAGAATTTCCTGCGCTTTTTTTGATTCAGCCAACCAAGTCGGTAAAGTGTTCCGCGCATAATATCTCCTGACTAACTTTTCCTGAATGAATTTATTACTCAAACATTTGATCACAAAGGCGAACCATCCTAAGTGACAGATCAGGTTCTGTCCTCTTTGTGTGCAGAGTTGCCGGTAGAACTTTCAACAATTATGTGTTATTACGCTTTTCCATTTAAACTGATTTTCTACAAATCAAAAAGCCCTATGCTGCCATGCACAATGATTTCATTTGGCATGACACTGTAATATGAGCTCAACTTGACTTTCATCTTACGTCGCACTGGAGATTCTCTGCAAATTTGCTTTGGACTTTGAAATTTTATCCAAATATTTGAGCAGTAATGTCTTTGCTTAAGATGGGCAACACTGACTTGATGGCTTAGATGAATCTGAGCACATATTTGCCGTTTGTTTTGCTATAAAGAAAAACTCACATAACTTTGCACTGCACACATTACTTTACATTTCAAACAAAAAAACAGACATAAAAGAGAGTGGGAGCCATGTCAACTTTGAATGATTTGTTGAGAAATGGAAACGTTTTAGTAAAATAAATGAATGTGAATTCAGGAAAAGCTTAGAATCTGCCAACACCTGCTCTGAAACAAATAGAACAAGATATAAGTCCTGCCATTGAAATGTCTATTTCATCATTTTTCATGATCACAGTACTTTTTCAACTTCACTTTTGAAACAAGGTGTCAAAATGTTTGTTTTTATCTCGGCAAACAGACTAATATTCAATCTTTCATTCAGTAATGGCAAAAAATGCCATAAAATTATCATGTCTATTTTATAAATATTTAATATAATATCTATAGTGATTTATTAGCTATGCTGGGATGGACTCAAAGCCCCGGCTTTCTCTGATATTGTCTTCAGATTCAATAAATTGTAATTTATTTGTGTCAGTGTTATAAGTCTTGATGGCTTGCCTACAGGCTGATGAGCAACCATCAATACGAACAATAAACTATCCATTTTTTCATACTTTTTCATCGTAAAAGCGAGCTCCAAAAATTCTAAAGTGAGTAAGCAGGTGTAAAAGCAGATAGTGATTGATCAAAGTGAGAATTGAACTCAAAGACCAAAACAGATTTACTTTTCTCATCTACAACTCGACAATTTCTCTTTCAGACATTATGCCCTACCATTCTCATTTGGTATCAGATCACAACTCCACTTCTTCGATTCACAACTCCTCAACACCACAATTTTCTCCCTCAGAAATCACTCAGGATGGCATTTGCAGACAGTTTCCAATAAAAAAACTTCGATTCAATTTCAACATCAAATATCTGTAGGCAGTTCCTTTCACGGCAAAATGGTAACATGATTAAATTCCAGTTCTTCCAAAGTTGTGACTGTCAATTCACGTACGAGGGACGGTATTGATGTGCCATTCTGCTAGCGAGGGATCAGTGGTTACACAATGCAGAACTAATTTCCATTTTTAATGGCCGTTTGTTGAGATATCTGTTATGCTAGTGTTACTATGGTGAGTTTCTGAGGTTCTTGTGTCACACTAGGGGTCCAGTGCTGCTATAGATTCTCACAGACTGTCTTTAGGATTGGCTGCACCACAAACTGGGTCGCATTATCACGACAATTCAACCACAATAACTCGTGCAACACGCTGCAGTCTGCACCACGCTCACTTTCAAAAAGATACTTGTGCAACACACAGCACTTTGCGCTACGTTTACTTCAGAATGATTCTCTGCTTGAGAGGGTTCATTTTTATGAAAAGTTATATGGGTCTATTAAATTTGTAAAGAGCTATTGACCTGGTCAGTTCACATCATTATAAACCAGTTTCCAGTTGAAAGGGAAGATACAGAGAAGTTTTAACTGACTTTCTGAAAAATATGACAGAGCCTCAAGCTTTGGCTACAGAATTTATATCACGCAGAACTTAAATACAAAATTGTAAAACACACGAGATTAATCTGTATAGAATACATGATGGAAAATAGACATTTTCCAAACTGGAATATATAGATGTAAAATATCATGGGACATTTGAATAATATCTAAAAATTCCAATTGCGTTTGTCATAGTAATTATGCACAGCTAGAAATATTGAAAGTAGTGTCCAGTAGTGACATGCCGTTGAAATTCTTACATTGTATGCTGTATATGGTATTGCTTGAATATTTCTGTCAAACTGAAACTACGACAAAACCAAGGACCTGTAACGACCTCCTATGGAGTAGATAAGCATTCATCTACCATAGCTGATTAACAAATACACATAGCATGATTGTCATTCCGTAGTTTACTTCGAAACAAATATATCGCAAACTGTGAAGCTGAATCCAGGGCTTACATTTTGTACCTAACTCTGATACTTATTTTCACTGCATTAACCCTTTCATCACCATGGTTTGTCCCAAATCCATTGTTTTCTATGGTAAAGTTGGACCTGTATACAGGGAAATGGGGATGAAAGGGTTAAGTCCGTTTTTCAAATACACCCATTCCCAGCATGGAAATGTTTTATTGAAATGTACGAATCACATAATAGCATTAGCTACAAAGCCATATTAGCTTCAGTATAAACCTCCTAATTGCATATTAGCTTTGGTAATAAACCCATTGCTTACACATAAAGCTAAATTATCACCCATTTCAATGCACGCCAGCTTCATTAAACATCAGCTTAGCTTGTGAACCAATTCATTGCATAATTCCTGCCATTCTAATCCCCTTTATTGCACATAAGCTTGAGTGAAAAAATAGCCCTTTCTTGCATAATAGCCAGAGTTATAATCCCATTGTTTGTATATTAGCATAAGTTATATCCCCATTAATTGATGAGAAAATTTAGCATGTAGACTAAACTGCAGGTTGTAGACACTTCACGGAAACTTTCAGTTTTACAACTTTAAAACATTCAAAATATATTTTTTGGAATAGTACCTTAATATTATGATCGATGACTTTTCACTAGCTTGTACTGACATAAAAGCAGAATGTATTTTATTACTGAAATACTCCAGCGCATACCACACACTATCTTTATAAGTTTACACATCTCCTGAAAATGAATCACGTCTTGGACAGTATTGAACAGCGTCTACACAAAGAGTGCAACAAGCCTAAATATTGTATGCCATTCATACAATAAATTTTCTGCAAAATCAAACGAAGAGGAATATATGGTATATAAAATACAGCCAGGACATCTCCCAGGGGAGGTTCATTCACAGCAAAATGTGTTAGATGATAGTGTATGTATTCCCATGGGAATTTTTCATATTCTTTTCCCTGCCACCTTTCTATTCCAGAGGGTTTGTTAGAAGCCAATAATTTCTTGTGGAGGTTATCGGACGGTGATGATTCCCTCTGGGGTTTACTTGAGAAAGTCAACTCACGGGGTGATTTATTTAAGGATATTCTTTTTGCAGGGGTTGTTTATCTAACGATGCATGCTATTACCAAAACAGTTCATTTTGAAAATGATTACGGACAGAGAAGATGATCAGGGCCTCATTTTGCTACTTTAAAGAGCACTTCACCTGATGAAAATATTCTCTACTGGGATTCACTTTCGGTGTTTTTTTCATCGGATGGGTTTTGTCAAAACGTTATGAGTCTTGCTTGGTGTTTGTCTTCAGATGATTCTGACTGACAAAGTTGGAAAAAAAGGTGTGAATTTCATTCTTTGTTTCGGTAACATTAAATGAGAAATATTATTATCCAGGATTTTATGTGGGGTTTTCTCATTGGTCTGCATTTTGGTTAAATGTCAGCGTTCTTTATTTAGAGATCACTGTCTGTAGTCAGTGTAGAGGTATTAATCCCTGTACACTGTTGTCAAGGAATTAATTAGAAGAATTTATTTTACAGAAGTTTTATTTACTTGGATTGAATTTTCCCTGGCTGACTATAGATTTTACATGAAGACATTTATTACCAAAAGATGTTCATCAAAAAAGTTTGAATTTTACAAAATCTCGCCTGCAGACGATAATTTCAAAAACATATAATCAGTAGTTATTTCTGAGTGCATCTTCTGAAGAGCCGAAGTATTCCCCTAAATTATATTAGTAAGGATCTGCCCAGCTTTATGTCCAGACTGTAATTTCCACCTGAACTGGTTCGGGTCTATCCCTATACCAAAATCTGAAAATATGGAGGTGACAATTCTTTGGAACTGGAGCCGGAAAACTGCTTGTTGCTGTTGGGCTAACCATATGTCCTCATTTGCCTGGCAGTAGTCACAGACAACCATTAGGTAATATACAGATTTGAAAACAATGTGGGCAGAAAGAGGGAATGTATCAGACTGAAAGGAGAGATGTGGTATGTCTGATTGGTGGAACGCATGGCAGATTAGTAAAACTGGAGATAAAAGGGAGGTTGTGTGGATTACCGTGGTGCTTTTAGTAGCATTGTGTTGCGACCTATGTTAATCTCAGCTAGATTACAGTGTTATAAGCTCCAATGCCAAAATGTCATCGACACATGATTCGCTAACATTCATGTTGAGCTACTTGTTCAATAGATTTGCATAAAATTGTTTCTTTTCAGTGCCCCAACATTTGTTTAAACTGGTGAAACATACAGAAAATTTTTTACGAAAAAATATAAATCATACTATTATTGAGACTGAAGTAATCTGATATTCAACTTTTGTCGAATAATTTATCATGAGAAAGTTTTGTGCAAGGAAGATTTGATAAAACCTGTAAAAGTGCTGTATTTTCAGTGAAAAGCAGTTGATACCGCATTTCTACTACTTTTGAAATGTATCCCTCGGCGAAACCATTGCGTTTGACTCAATTATTCAGGCAGCATTGACAGGATCCAACAGTCTCATCTGACAACACAAAATTTGCCATCAAAAATGCAATCAATTATGTAAATCACAGACTGTAAAAACAGAGAGGCAGGCACGAGCGGAGGAAACATTAGAAGACCCCATGGATCACTAAAGTAGAAATTGATAGAAATCTTGATGTGCATTGAACGGCATCACTTCCTATGTGGAGTTAATATTACCACGGCCTGGAAATATGGTTATTTATCTCACATTATTGCTGCACAGAGCTGTTTGATTGGCTCACGGCAGACAAAGGACTGATGTCTCCGCTGTCTTTTTGATAAATTGCAATTTTTTTTATATTGATTGCAGTCTGTGATAAGTTGCCGCTGTCCTACTGACCACTGGTTAATACAACTCTGTGTATGCATCACCATTCTCTAGCCGTTTGTCAGCTCATACGATACACATCAATCACTTTGTTGCCATTTTTAACATCTTCTGCGAAAACAGACTGAAAAATAAAAATAGACTGAAAACAAACACATTTATCTGACTGATGGTGTTTTTTGTCACATGAGGACACTCGATTGGTCCAGATTTTGCATTCTACCATGGGAAGGCCTGTGTTTAAGTTACCCTGCCTGGTAAAAGTAGCATGGTTTTGCTGCATGAATGCATCAGTCACCGTTATCAATATGCTCAAGTGATCTGAACTTGAACCCTGTGCTCTGCAAGTTCAATGCAATACACTCATTGACAATAATCTCTTAAACAGTGGTTCACCATCAAAGCAGTTCTATTTTGTTTCATTTTCCTTAAAGTGACTCTACACTAAAGGAAAAATCATGCATCAGTTTTTGCAAAGGTTTTTTTTTCAAGAAATCAGCATCAAAGAGAGGCCGGCATGCATGGCTGACTTCACAAAGAATACATCTTTAATCTTTTCACCTTTACCGTCATCATTTTCTGTCTCTACTCACAGCTATGCCACTTTCCTAATTGTTTGTCCTTTGTTTGGAGATACAGGCAAAGCCGCTGTGGCCCACAATCCCCTGAAGAAATGCATAATATCAATGCTTTCATTTATTCAGTTTCTATGGTTTCTGACCGATTTTTACCAAAGGTTGAGTGAGAACCATTACCCAAAAAAATTTCCAAACATTTCTTTGTTTTCTTTCATTTCCTTTCAAGGCATGTGTATTTCTATCTGGCATTCAATGCAAAGAGTTCGACTTCCAATAAATAAAAGTCTGGTTTCTGACGTGTTGTCAAATTGCAGCGCAGGCTGAGTAATTAAAATCCTAAACTGACGTGCTGTCACAAATTTCATTGACATCATCAATTTAAAGATGTTTTCTTGATGCTCACACTCAGAGCCTAATTCACCGGCCAACTTTTACCGCACACCGACACACAATAGTGGTAATTCAAATTTTTTGCACGCACTTCTTTTCAAACAAAACGCTTTATTTGCGGCATTTCTGATCATAGTTACAATAAGGCACGGTTGCTACAGAATCATCATTGCATTTGAAAATAAAATCTAAAAGAAAAAAATTCATTTCTGAAAATCACAAGACAAAAAGTGTAGGATTGAATTCCATTCGATTCTGAACTTAAACAAGATTACCACAGTTGAAAGTTTGACAAAAGGATTGCATGTTTCATCATGGAGCTCCAAAATATATTTCTTGTATAGTCCAATTTCGTAAAGAACAAATAAAAATTAAAAAACTAAATTCTTACAAATTCTTATCGTAATTAAAGTAGTAATAATTAGAGCATTTGGGCAATGTGTTAATTACTATTAAAACTAGAGTACAGCAATGATTGCTACATGGGTTGTAGGAACAAAAAACTTTGAATGTGAGGGGAGCGGGTGGTAAAGCCACTACATTGATGTAAAGTGAGGTGGTTTCTCAGACCTGACATTTCCACTCAAGTCAAGAAATACCCCTGATCATATCAGGGTTCTGGCTTTTCATTAAATAGTTTAGCAGACAATAGTGTCGGTGTATCAGCACTTTTCACCTGAATACCACTCTGATACGAAAAACGGCCGGGCCAAAAAGGTCGCGATAATTCACTGTTATAACATGCTTTTAACGGCAAAGTGACTCTGATACAGTGATATACTACGCACACCATTGCTAGCATTCTGAGTGAGCATGCCCTGTTCTCGAACCACGCGCTGATTTCAAAGTGTGAATCCACGTCTGGCAATGGCCGGCGTAAGAATTAATCTTGACTGCAGCACGTGTCCAAATTTGTTGCAATTAGTACGCAATATGGATAGAAAAGTGAGCCAACATTCCCCATATTGAGTCTGATAACAGCTCACCACTCTGACACTATTCATCATCCAAGGTCTGAGTGACAACAGAGTTTGCGAGAAACCTCCATGCCACGGAGGTTTAAACAAATCAGAATGGACAGCTTCTGTGCAGCAGACAGAACTGATGGCTTGATGTCTCACGAACTAATCATTATTTTGACTTTGAAAGATAAATTCTGATAGACACTGCCATAATGATTGATTTATCATCAGACCCACTAGGGCGTTACAGTTTGACATAAAAACAATATCACTCCATTCCAAATTTAAATTATCATCTGCCTGTGGTCTTTCAGTAGGAAAGCTTACTTCTCACCCCATGAAACTCTTGGCAGTGTTTATGGTGGTTTTAATGAAACATTAGCTAGTGTTATGGATTCAATTTGCAGAGATTATCAAGTGCTAAACAGCCTGTCTGATCACATTTTACGGCTAAGCTGAAGAGTTTTTTTGGGACAATTTTCTGCTACAATGTAACCTTATATTAGTCATACAGACTCTGATCACTGCCAGTGCATTATAGGAACTAGATTCAATTACTAGACAAATTTAGCCACCCATTCAAGTTCAAATCCAGACATATCAATATTTAGTGCCGTACCAAACTGTTACACAAATTTAACGGTCTAACTGTTTTGATACTTGGCTCATCAAACTTGACACTGAAACTTCACTGCATCCACTTCTGCCTTGGCCGTTGCCATGGAAACAGCAAAAAAAATGCTAGAGCATTGAAGCTAAAAAGGATGTTGCAATCAATTAGATCACAGCATTGCTACAGTAGATATCACAATAGGTGACGGGGCTTTGTCAGCAGTCTATTTTGTTCCCCACTTAAAGCCTGTGTCATTGCACACACAAGTGATAGCAGAAAAGCTTTGACGACGGAGCAAGCAGGGGATGGCTCTTCTCTCATAGCATCCACATGGAGCAAAATTACGCTTGACATGCTGTATTGAGGTTGTCGCATATTATCGAAGTAAGAGCTGGGAATTAGTCAAATACAGTAAAAGAAGTGAGCTAAATTCGGAGATGGCATACAGGGTGAGTGAGGTGAACTACTAGGTTTGATTATCATGGATTAGAGCTGTAATCCGGGCTGCGTCTCCTTTTATCGTATTACTACAGTATTAAAGCGCGGATTATAACTGGAATCTTCGCAGAGAAAAAAAGAGGAAACATCCCACATGATGACTTCTTGGCCTTCTGTTTTGTCATAAAATGTCAGTTCTAAATAATTGAGTTGAATCCGGAGACCGGTATGCCCACACAAAGTCTCAGGCTTGAAGGATTTCCAGAACTATTGTTAAGCTGAGCCGGGATGGACTTGGGTCGCTCTGGATCATTAGTAACCTTTTCCTTCCGTTTGACAGTTCATTCCCTACTCTAACAGGGAAAGCAGTTCCCGCTTTTTAAGGAAATGAGTGTGAGTCTGTATCAGGTATCATGGAAGTTCACTCCCCATTTCTCTGGGTCAGTTCTCAAGCTTCTGCAATCTTAGAGATGCACCATAAATGGACAAAGGCTGTAACTTTGGATATTTCCATAATTTTGTTTTACAAATACATTTTATAGATAATAAATATTTCATTGTTTTTTTCTGCAAACAATTACATTTTATGGACAATACTTTCATCATTTTGTTTACAAACAAATACATTTTATTGTTTTTCTCCTTAAATTATGAGCTACAAAGTGTAAGCTTACTATCATAATTGGTATGACAGAAATTCAGGTGATATTGATATAAAGTCAAATACTCAGTATTTCAACGTGACCCTGTGATCAAAACTAAAGAATACATTTTATGGACAGAACAAAAAATAATGGAAAATTCATCAAATGTTACACCTAATGAAGTTTTAAATGTAAATTCTGGCAAAACTTGGCGTTTTTTCCTAATCACAATCTTATATTTCAACAAAATTCAAATAAAATTGGTAGATACTGTCCATCGTGAAGCCCTAAGCTAAGAATATGACGACAACGTCAGACATCAAGTATGTTACCATGACAATGTAGATCAAGCACAATTTTGCAGACACAACACACATCAAATCATTGATTGCGTCCATCTGTAACAATGTCCACTTTTTTTATGTAAACTAATTGTATATAATATGTTTACAAATCGTAAACAAAAAACAAACAAGTGGTTACAATTAAGTGGGTAACTACCATCACAGTATCGCTTGCTAATTCTAATTATAGATGACAAAAGTTGATAAGAACTGGTAGGCAGTAAAAACTACCATTCTCTCATCTTGCAACCTGAAAGATTTATTGCGTTTAAGAGACGCATTTGCATATTTACTTTTGAAAAATCTTGAAGCTTTCCAAATTCTAAAACTACGTTCCATCCCTGAAAACGTGCATTGTCTTTGTTAAATTTGGTGACAATTTAAGAAAACTGATGCAAGCTGTCTGCCTTTGTCTATTTTTATCGAAATTGCAAAAATATCCCTCAACTCAGATGTACTGGCTATGGGTACATGCGTCGGCACGTGGGTATCGCTAACAATGCAACTTTTTTGACTGATGTGTTCCACGGGTCCAACAAAGGCTGATCTACAACCTATTTTGTTAAAAGTGTTTTCGGCAATATGCTGTTACAAAAGAAACAAAACGACAAAAAAAACGAAACTACCATGTTTTGAGACAGCGCTTTGATCTGCACATATGCCAACAACTTCTATTACTATATCCAGCAATGTTGTATGGTTCTGTAGCAGATATATACACACATATCTGGATGTCCATCACAGGATCTCATTATCTCTAAATCTAGCATCACCGTATCACTGTCCTATCAATACATCTACCATACTGTCTCTTCCTAATCTGTAAATTTCTGTACTGAAAGATATTTTTTTTCCACAGAGCATTGGGCTTCAAAAGAAAATTACTTGTGATGGTAGAAAAATTCATCAGATCCGGATATGCTTGTAACACTTGATGAAAGATTCAACTTCTTTCATGTTTTTCCCCGATTGGCATTGCTGCATCTGTCATTCATTTTCACAAAAGCATTATCAAACTGCCAATCAGGTAAATTTTATAGAACTTTACTTAATAATTAACAAACTTATTATTTTCTATTCAACTATAATTTATAAATGTTTAATGGAGTATAATCCGTAACTCCCCATCTCTGATGACTAGTTTGATTTCAATACAAGTGTTACATACATTGCAATTGTAGATTTTTTTTTCAATTTCAAATTAACTTACATACATATCTTGAATATGACATTCATGTCCCTTGAAGTTGGGTTTAAACATTGGATTTTACTTCCATTAATGTCAATCAAACTCTTAAATGCCTATCAATCAAAGTATTTTGTCATCAACCATCTATCTATCAAAACATGTTATCCGAACGCCACAACATCGATCCAAGTATTGTATTCTGGTACACAGTCACAAATCTTACAACCAACCAACCATGCAACCATTTTACTACTTTGATACTTAGATGTTTCAACCTTTTCACCCTATTTAGCTGTATACCAGGTCCGACTTTACCATTGAAAACGCTGAGGTTGGGTTAACCCATTGGGACGAAAGCGATAATTGTTATGCTGCCCATGAAATAAGACACTAAGATGAAGTTGGATGGGGGTTTAAAATAGCCAGTTTTCTCGCATTTTGTGGAGTGTATGAGAGCTTGCAAAAGTATAAAACATGGTATCTGATGTAGTTGAATGGAACTGGCAAGAAATAAGGTTGTGAGTACTTACAAATGGCGAAATAGGATTGGGACAATATCCGGTACTTTGGGATGAAATGGGGTGCTTGTACACAGTGGAATAGGATGGAGTTGGACAGAGTATTTGCATCAAAAGAACGGAGGATGGGGAGGATGGAATAGAGGTGAAATAGGGTATTTTTATTGTAGAGTAAATAAAGCTTGACTAGGGGGTACTTTTGGAAAGAGTGATGGACTGACAGAGTGATGAAAGAGTTTTCACACTTTAAATTTCACTTTCAAATAAGTACCCAAAAGTACCTTTACAAGTTCTAACAGTTCTTCATTTCACACGGTAAATAATAATTCTCTACAAATTCCTTTGCTTTACAATTGTTACCAACTAGTTTTGCACAGCTAGGGGTATTGTGTGTTGCACTCTGGGACAGAATGACATGTTGAGCAGGGAATTCTGGGATAGCGCAAGTTGACAATTAGGACAAGTACATGTAGCATAAGCTTTCTTCTGTCTGACGAAAACAAAAACTTGGTGCAGCAAATATCAACTTTTGTTTGAATACCAATAACATGTTACTGCAGTACCTTGAGCCTGTATTGAGTATCTTTGTCATAATCTTGACACAAAATGCAGGCATTCAACGCTCAGTTTTGTACTTTCACATCGACTAAACCAGGCTAATCATTGGCATAGAGATGACTTAATTGACAAAAAGGAAAAAAATCAGCATAGGAAATCAGCAGAACACACACTAATAATCTTTTTTCACCGTTTCCAAACAAAACATTGCCTTTCCATTCAACCACATGTTAACAACTCTCTGCAGGACGACAAAGAGCGAGAGCCATGGTGTTCTGCTCAAAGAAAAATTTGCTCTCGCCACAAATTTCCGCAACTTCCACAGCAGAGGCAGCATTGTGCTAACAAATCAAGTACACTTTGAGTCACAACATTGAAGGTTTAGACCATTTATGGAACAATAATCAATTGCATAGCGTTCAGAATTGTGCTATATCTCGGCGCACTCTAGTCCCTGTCTTTAGAGTCCTTTTGTAGCGAGTATAACACTTCCGAACACAATGCAACATGCTTGGCTAAGAGAGAAAAACAGAAGCCAGAAACAAATTAAATATTGATAAAATGTCCAACTTTTAGAACTCTTTAATTTTGTACAGTAGCGGGCAACAATAGAGTTGCTCTACCCTACGGGCACATATTGAGTAGAGCCTGGTAGAGGTGAATGGGGTTATGCCGTAGTGTGGTGTGTGCGATGGCTGATCTTACTAGCTCACAATAACCACTAAACTTGTCACCGTGTGTACTGATGAACTTGTTTTAATGAGTTAAGTTGACATGGTGGAGAGATTTCACGAGAAGGTAGAAATGTCAGCTCCCACTTGAGAACGGTCTACCCTCACTGCCCATCTGTTAAGGTGGAAATTGTGAGGCTGCCTCCAAGCCCCTCGTAGATTGCCCCCATTGTCTGGTCTTGTCTCCCGACCAAACCACAAACCCCCAAACTAATTGACAGTGCTCACACAAAAATTCATCATTTTTAACTGTTGGCCATCTGCTTAGGTTTACAATATTAAAAACCTATTTTCTTACTTCACTGCCAAAATATAATTCACTGTTTTTTGGTGTGATGAGAAAGTTGTCTCAAGTTTTTGTCAGATTTTTGATATCTGCTGTACAGAAGCTACAGTAAAAAATCAAAACACCCTTTAAAACACACATCACACCAAAAATTTTTCAAAGATCTTCATCCAAACCCTGCATTTACTCTTTCTTTGTATTTTAGACAATTAGGATAGAAAGTTCCATATTTCACTGCAAAATTACCCTAGACGTTACCACAGTGATAAGTTAACTGAATGAAAAGACATTTACAAATGCAAAATGGAGCTGGATCCCAAAAAACCTAGGAGTATTCAAATTTGCATTTCAAATTTCAGTTGTGTGCTCAGGAGTGGGAAGCTAGACAAAGCCAGTTATCATTCTGCAAAGAAAGTGAGTAAAAATGATCACCCGGGGTAGTCCTAATGGCTGTGTCTCCCTAGCTTGGTGGTTTAAAAACGTACTCGGTGATCAGGCCGGGTTGAGAGTACGGGAGTCCAGTTTGGGTTTTGACACAGGAAAAGGGACAGCTAAGACAACACTCAGTCACACTTAGGCACATTTACAGTTCACTTAAGCATTGATTGCCGAGCTGAAGAACTCAATACCTCACATCCTCCATTGATTCACACAGCACTATTACCTACGTAACTTCCTTCCCGCTTTGAATAGCCCCTGTCTTCCTCTGTGACATCAATGTCTATACATATGTACATTGTACATGGTTGTAGGCATTGAAGCAGCCGAGCCTGGGCGTGCTAAGGGTCATGGCATACAGGTCAAATCACCAAAATGTCATCCGGATAGAGCCGTGCCGCGGCCAGCATTGACGCTTTTCAATGATTTGTAACTGCTTATCAATATCTCGCTGCACTTTCTCAAATCTATTTCGTCAGGGTATTTCCTTTCCATCAAGAAAGCTGACTCCGATTCAAAAGACCAGCCTGGATCTACTCGCGTAATTTCAAGCGAATATCACCCCCAGAATATCCAAATTTCTGGCAGCCATTATCCACATCACAAAATGTAATTTCACATGACAAATTTTCATCATGATCCCCTAAAAAGTTCTCTCAGCCAGCGAGTTTTAACGCTGATGATGATGGTTACACTAACAATTGCTTTCAGTATCTGATACTATATCTGGATTTTAAAAAACGCTGAAATGAGAAAAGAAAATGTGATTGGTATCTCCGATCAGATTAACTTTTGTCAGCTTTAATCTTCAAATATTTTTATGATGAATGAGGTTTCTGTTATTTCCTGTCCTGACTCCCCTAAATGAGTCACTTTTGTACTTCAAGGCTGTGAAGCGAAACCTTCTGTGCTCGGACTGATGTAGGAACTCCCTTCAACTCTTGGCTTGAAATCTAACCTGGCCATCATGACCCCATTTGACCTTTGACGCCACCATGTTAGTGTTTTTTCACACCAATTAACGACACCATGAGGTGACAAAAGTTGCCATAATTACAATAAAGAGTCTGACACAGTTACCCCTTGTGGCAATAAAAGCAACACAACAGAAATGAGATCAACCCATGAAACACTTCATTAATTGCTAATTAATTAGATGACATGTTTTTAAAACAACAATGATTAACGGTTCACGGCTCTATTGTGTGACATAATTGCAACTGGAATGCGTTTTAAAATGAGGGTTTGCTCCTTGCTAATGACATAGAGTTTTTAGTTAGTTGGTTGCGATGTCAGAGTAGGCGCTACATGTTCTATTGAAAAAGTTCACCCTAAGGTTAACACAGTGTAGCTGAACAATGACAAAAAGGAACACAGTTTCTGCCTGGCTACCGAGATCATTTTCCCCCAAAAAAATCAGAGACACATTTTCAGAGAAAGTCACGTTATTGCAGCAAAATCTAGTCCCGTCTGATTGTTATGCTTATGCACGCCTTTGAAGGACTCAGAGCCATTAACAATGGGGAGCCTGCACCTCATTCAGGGTTTTCGAGAGAACTGGGGGGCGAGGCAAGGCAGAGGGGGATGTGTGATACATGGCAGAGTAACAATTGTGACTAAGTGATGTGAATTTGTAACATTGACTGATGAATCATCGGCTCAAGGTAGCCTGTGACTACGGTAACGCTGCTTTATTTGCATCCTCATCATCCAGCCAACCATGTTTGGAATTGCATTCAAACCTCAAAAGCCAAATGCACACCAAACTGCGACCACAATCTAACTTAAACATCATACCTTTTGTTCTATACATCAGATTGCTGGCTGCAATTTTGCAGCGCACAAATAATTGTACAATATTAATGAAAGCGATGTGTTCTGAAATTGAGCTTTCATAGGAACCCACCGAAACGTCTGTTCATCTGCAATGCTTTCAAAGTGTGCAAAAACAACAAACTTTCACAGAAAATTCACAGACTGAAATTTTTTTTTGCATGTGAAATATTTTGCAGTAGATATAAATGGATCAAAAAGCTATATCAGTACTGTTCAAACCATCATTTGTAGTATGGATAAAAAGAAAAAAATATGAAAATATTGTATATTTGGCTTTGTTATATTTTTACTTTGAATGTGGAAGGCGATCCAAGTTGCCTATTGTTCAAGCCATGGGCCCTGAACTGTTTTGTGAAATTCTCGCCAGAAAGAAATCTATAAATTGAAAAAAAAAAAACACACACACACACACAAAAAGGAACAAAAACTAGGTACAACTTTCCACATCCAAAGAAGTAACAGGAGTGGAAAGATTTTTCACTAATTGTTCACACAAAAAAGATGTGAGAAAGCTGAAGAACAAAGGAGAGGAAGCAAGTGTTAGATGAATGGAAGGCTACCACAGTCTGCATACAAAGAGTGGCTGTGGTTTGCCATAACAATGATAGCATGATACAAAGACTGGCATGAGGGTTTGAGAAGAAAAAAAAGATCAAGCTTACTTCTAGGTTCTCTTGGTCCATCGACTGTTACTTTAATTGCACGGTTATACGTCGCCACTTGAGGGGGACTTGTACTCACAGTAATTGTTAGCGTTAAACTTTTACCTGCAACGTAATTAGAACAGAGACAAGGCTGGTAAATCTTGTCCTTAGCCAAGTGTGCCATTCAGTTTCGCATCGTGCCTTTTGTTGTCGGATCGGGTAGATTAAATCCCAAAGTTCATATTGGATTTCATTTTGATTTACACAGTCAAAATATTGATTTGAACTTGGCGTGAATGTGAGTAAAGCGTTCTAATTGAATGGAGGAACACATAGGTATTGTCAGCACCGCTATCACTTGGCTGTTTGCTCTCACTGAACACTTGAGAGTATGTTATAGAACTCTGCCACACTTTGGATATTAAAACTACATACAAGTTTCAAATAGTTGATTTTCTATTAATGTGTTTCAAATGACAAATTTCACAAATCGCGAGAGAAATTCCACAAATATCATACACTGATGATGGTGTAATACTGGGTCACTGCATGCATACTTGGCATAGTTCTGTTCAGGGTGAGGAAATGGGTTGTTCAGTGGTACAGAGTTCACCAACTGTGCATTGGACCCATTTAACACCCCCAACTAGCCACCGAATCAATGGAATATTTAACATTGTTTGCAAAAGTGGTTCTGAGGTGAGAAATCTGATGCTTACTATGGGATTGAAATGCGATACGGCATATCCGTGGAAATGAATAACAGCGAACCCCTAGCACAACAACACAACATATGTGACTCAGGGGCTCGGATTTGACCAAAAAAAGAAAAAATGCACAAAATCTGGTTCTACTTCACCATTGTCCAAGATCTCAGAAAAAAAACTCTGACAGATTCGTGTTTTCTTCAAATCCGCACGTGGCTATTGTACAGATACATGGACTTGGCCACCCACACGAGATCTGAAGGTTTCAGCTCTAATTATCTGCATGGACTGCTACTGTACATTGTTACATTGTGTTTATAGGGACTCCTTGAGAATGTGTTAATTGATGGGAAGTCAATATGGTAATCACTCCACTTGTTTGGAAATACTGATACTAATGAATTAAAAAAATTGACAGTTTACGTTTGAGAAGGGAAAACTAGATATTAGCGACTTAAATTTATAAAGAATGACGAGAGTAATGTTTTTGACCAACTTTGAAATTTTGTAACTCTGTTACAAAACTTTGAATAATTTAAACAATAGAATAAACGTTGCTCTAATTTTGTTCTATTTCGAAAAAAAAAAAAATTGAACCGGTGAAGAATTTAATTGAATTCCGAAAAAAGCTAGGGTATAAATAAACGGCTACTGCAACGGAGCCCCCTTCCGATACAGCTTTGTACGCATATAGAGAATGTCTTCCCTGGTGATGTGTGTGCGGCTTGGCTTGTCAGACTTCTCACAGACGCGTCTATCTATGGTTAACCTACATCCACATCAACGCACCATAAACTAGTAGCGCGCCAGCACCACTTTGCGGAGTACTCAATAGCCAGGCTTCGGCGGCTAAATGGAACAGCGGAGAGCGGCACGTGGCCGCAGTATTCTCAACACGTCAAAGGCAAACCTACACATCACACTAGGAATCGTAGTTGTAATTAAGCAACTGATTTGGGGCAGAAGGTTGTAGAGCCAATCGGCAACTCCGCTGAAGCCATAGGGAGGTCACCCAGACTCCAACTTCCTGCAGCTGATTGTCGATGCATTTTATCATCACTTCAAAAAAGTTCAAAATCCTGCTCATTGAGTCTGTCGAAGCATTGATTTCCTGTAATAAACACCAGAGCAAAAACTTCGTACGTTACGTACCTCTGCCTGATCGACCGACGAACCTCAAGTCGTTGAATCTCGCAACTTGATTTTTCATCACCGCTGTCGAATTTCGAAGTTCGGCACAAAAATTTTCATCGTTACCCGCTGCTATGGAGACGACAGTACCATCGTTAACTTCTCCAAGAGAAACGACTTTGAATGCGATAGGTAACGACTTATTGCACCGCCAGTGTGATGGTAACACCGAACACACAAAATTTGGGCTCTCTGTCCTTACTAGTTCACCAGGATATTCGGAAAGTGCTTCAATAAGAGTCCGTTCCCCTCGATACACAATCTTTCGATTGTGCGTATCTCCCATTTTCAATGTCAGATGAGGCTGGGATAGGGGGGAATAGCGTCGGTCCTCGGCTTTGATATGCATCTGGAATTGTGGGTTACTTCTCGTACCGCCTTGGCGTAATGACAACAAACTTAGAAACGTGCTCTAGTCGGCCAACGGTAATTTTACTGCGCAATATGTGCTGTGGAAATCTTAAGCCAACCACTCCCGTGCTTTGTCCTAACCACATGAAACAGAACCGCAGTTGGTCGGTCGCCTTGGCGGAAACCGGACTATTTTCCAAGCTTGGTCTTCCCACCAGAGACACTTCGGGTGGATGCTGAAGCTCAACGCGAAGGGGATTTGTACGACACAAGTTACTGTACCCACACTCTAAGTATCGCAATCAGACTAGTCGACTCAGTGTGTGGGGAGAGACATGGGGGTTATGAATGAAAACTATAAAGTCTTTTGGCACGGAGAAAATGACGACGAATGGGCGGGGCGACACACAAAGCAAAAGACCAATGACAACCAGTAACGCTTGTCCATCTCGACCGTCAAGAACACGTGGTTCTTGCGGTTTCCAGCTATCTTTGAAGTTCCGATAAGTAACAGCGGTAAAATAATCGATTCAGCCAGGTGAATCAGAACTAACGCAGTAGGCCAGCTATATACTCGATACGGTCACTATGATTTCTCCGGAAAATCGAATCATCGAACGGGGAAGTCTGATTTCCTCCAAAGAAAGACGATGAGTGGTTCCTGAGAGTTCGTTCACACTAGCCGTTTCTGCTAGTGACACGGAAGTTCATTGGGCTATCACAAAGACCTCTCGGCGCACCTTAAACAATAGACAATAAACAACACAAGAAACCGCACAGAATATGTATAGACGTCGTCTTCTAAGTCCCGCCTATTTGATTACTATAACAACAAATGTCAACAGGGTAATCTCCGCCTACACAAAAGTAAATCTAATTTAATATGCAGACGTCATAAGTGACTAACGTACGCGTGCGCAATGGTAAGAAAATGGCGACTACCACTGAGTGAGATAGTTTGTATTTTTGCAGTAATTTTCATTAAAGAACCCTCAAAATGACGAAACCTAAAGCAAAATCGAAGAAAGCCGAGAAGCCAAAGGAGCAGAGCGGAGGTAGTACCCCTCTTGAATCAAAGGTAATCAAAATTACGCAAGACCTTCAAAAGTCTCGACCTCGTCAGATACACAGTTCAGATACGGATTTGCACAGATGCACGATGTACTGTAGCTGGCACAGTACAATACATGCAAGTTATATATTGCAAGTAAAGCGCACGTTGATCGAATGTACGTCGTTCATACTGACACAGGGCGTAGGTGGTTACCAAATTCACTTTGTCCCACCGGAGATGTCCCTCAATTTAGCAACTCTAATTTGAAATTCGACAACTTTGTGTCCAAAACCACAATCCTTCTATCTGTCAGTAGCGATGACATTTTCGGCACTTCCGGTGAAAGCTTTGAAATACGGCGGCATGGAAACCAGCATTCATTGTGTGTATTATACAAAAGCTGCATGTTCGGGGCAAGTTGGACCGGAAATTCAAGTTTACGAAGAGTTCAATGATTTATCATTAATGAAGTCGGCTCCTTTGTTTCGGCAAAAGTTACATAATTTCCTCATTGCATACATCGCGGTTTTTTACAAATAAATAACAAGAAATGATCAATATTTCATTTTTTTTGTCTTCATCTCTCTATTCTTCCATTTTTGCAAGGTTATTTACTCACTTACATAAGTTAGAGAGTCAAATAAAAATTGTTTTTGTTATGAATGTACACTTTTGTATTTTGCTGCTGCTAACAGTAACTTCATCTTGGCTAATGCCCAAGGGGATGACGTAGATTAGCTACTTAATGTATGTAGATGTACGTTTTATAAAAGATTATAAGTGAGCATGGTCAAGACAGGTTAACATAGTGGATTATACTGTAATTTATGCTGTCAAAATCTCATGTTATAAATTTCCTCCGGCAGACTTTGAGTACAAATGCTGTAAGCCCTGCCAGCAGCACGCTTTCCACCTGTGCTAGCAAACCACCATCGAAAGCCTGGTTTACCACAGATATACAACATATGATGTGAGTATAACATTAATAACCCACTCTAAAGTGATCAATTACTTTGATGGACAGCCTAGGATGACCAAAACACCCGGATGTGATGTCAATATTTGTAATTCTTTTGAATAATGGTATCCTCTGGAAATGTGCCAACTTTACTTCGGGGTGATTGAATTATTTTTGGTTGTAACTCACAAATAATGCTGTTTTTAGGCCAACTGGTGTCTGAAAAATCAAAACAGCTGACACAATTGGGATTTACATCTGCAACGTAATACTTTTGAACTAACACAGAAGTAGAATGGTAACTATAAATAGCATTGAGTCATAGTCACCCATACAATTGGTATCATTACTTAAACTCTGTTCTGACCTAGAAGTCATTCACTGCAAATTGTCAAATATGACCCAATCTTTCAAACAGACTGGTGTGACAAACTTATTTATTCCATCCCAATTTAGCTGTACTGTACACTTGCCGATTGGTTGGGTGAGGTCTTGTCCAGTGCAGAGGATTAGAGTGTAGAGGTGAATGACCTGAAGTTTGACATAACTACCCAATGAATGTGGGTCTGATTCATTCATAGCTTTCATGCCACTCATAATAGAATTAAAGAGGTCTCCAAGAGTGGAAAACTTTCTAGGGTTACAAAATTTAAAATTTATGAATGTGGCTATTGATCCGCTGCTCATTGATTGCGCATCTGAAACTGGACGTAATTGAGGTTTTTGGTCGTCCTCATGAATGAACTTGGAAACAATGTTGGCACCATGCCAATTGTTGGTTTTGTAATGGAATGAAAGTATGCAGTTTAGAGTCTTTCAGTACACAATAGGTCTCTTCAGTTCCTGGACTGACTTGGTCACAAAAGTTATAAGAAATGGCTGTTTCATCTCTTGCAAGTAAATTGAAGGTAACTTGCACCTGCTTTCCATGGTAACTCAAATATTGCCAAAGCAAAGCAAAACAAAATCAAAGAAGTTCTAAGGCTGGTCATGTCATTGTTTGAAATGGATAGAGTGTCTTTTAGAGATGTATGACTCATTTCCCTGTAAACTTGAACATGATAGCTATCTCTGTCTATTTCTATTGAACAGCAGGAACTTCACAACTGAATATTTAAGAGATACAGTTAAAATGTGATCACATGCTGCTTGTACAACCATTGCAAACTTTTCTAGTAGTGTTTAACACTTGCAGTTTCAGTATCCAATGAATGTATTGCCTTTGCACCGTATTTTGAAAGTTTTTAGTTTGTTGAAAGATAACATGTGAACTGACTTTTCTAATGTCACAGCATACTCATATTAATATAGCAAACTTTTATGACACTTTTTTTATAAAACATGTTTTTTTTTCACAAAATGGATGTAACTGTATATCATTGGCAAACATAATTATGTCTATTAATCTTGTGACTTTCATTTTCTTGAAAGTGAAGTCTTCATTGTGTATGAGCTTGTCATTCATAATTCACACATTGACAAAACGAAATTAATATAAACGATGCCAGGCGTGTGGTTCACACGAAGAATTTATTCTGCATAAAGGTTTCGGTTGTACACCTGCTAATAACAGCTATTATGGAATAAGTTTATAATGAATGTTTTTTGGTGGTTTTTGTATGGGTTGATTATCTAGGTAGTATGGAGGTTGAAATGTATCAGGGGGATAATAAAAGTCTTATGGCGTCATGCATAAATTATATATCAATTTCTCTGAGTTAATATGTGGTTGCACATTAGGGACTTGCAGTAAGAATACAGCAATGCCTGCAGCTATACAACATCTGGCCTGGCCTACACCGTAGTGTCAATATGGTCATTAACTTATGAACCGTAATCTATGACAGCTTACAAAACCTCTAACGCTTTCTCCTTTTTATTTCAACAATCGCAAATGACCGAAATATAAATGAATTCCTCTCAGGTTATTGCAGTTGATGTTTTATAAGTGTGATGTCCATGTTTCTGCAGTTATTGACAATTCAAGTTGAAGTGACAATATGACTCATATTAACACCAAGGGGCACATCAGCAATGACTTGATGTATCTGCTATGCATTATATTCCTTTATTTCATTGCTCTTTATGTCTGTAAACTTGAGTTCTGCAACAGCTGCCCAGAACCTACTAAAAGAAATATATTTTGCAATTAAAGTATCACATGCTTGTTAGGCTATTTGCTCATATACTTTGATGTTAGCCAGCATGTTTATGAAATAACAGATCCCGGATAGATATAATTTATGCATGCAGAAATTGAACTTGCAGTTCAGAGGGTCAAGACTCTTCAGGAGGACAGCGATTGTATTACATAATATTTTTATTTTTTCATAAAATAATTTTTTTAATTCTTTCTAGCGTAGTTTATTGAAAAACAAGATACTTGCTTTGCCAACTTTACCAAGTATGCACAACATGGAATGTATTATTTCTAGCGATGAGGACTAAAATTCAGTTGCAAGAAATAATTTTAGAAATTACACACAAAGTTGCCAAGTTGAGAAATTGAACACTGCACACTTGGACATGAATAACAAATAGAAAAAGCAACTTTTTACATACAGAACAAACACACAGGAAAATACAACAAAAGTTACCGGTATAGAGATAGTACCATGGCTTAGGGCACCTTTTACATGAAATGGACAGGAAAATACCCCTTAAGTTAATGTTGGATTGACACAAGGCATATCTGGGTCCGTTATTCTTCGGTTGTGCCTTTTCTAACTGATGGTAAAGTTAAGGTAATATGCACCTCGAAAGTGAAAGACTTAAACTTTTGCTCAAACTTTCCTTAGTGAAACTTTCAACCATTCTCTTACCAAAGCAAGAATAAAAATCAGGGGTCACCGTGCAAACTTTGGTTCTAGACAGACAAATAACTTGTGATTTCTTGATATTTGAAATTCAAAATGGCCGCCATACCTTTATTAACTCTATAAAAAAAATAAACTTTCGATTTTCGAAAAACTAAGACAGTTAAAACTTTTCTTTCGCCAAGAGCTTCAAAACGAGCCCCCACAAGTGGTAGGTCAGAAGAAAATTGATAAAATTTGAAGGCCTGAATTTTTGTACCCGAGGTGCGTTCTACCTTAAGGGGTTTTCCAATCGAGTGTGGTCAGTCTTGCACACTTTGTAAATGATGATTCGTGGCTTCTCTCCTCCTCTACTGTGTTCAGTAGAATTTGGTCACTGTTCTGTAAGCTGAACATCTTCAACCAACGTACATTAACCCTTTTCCTGCCAGACAGCATCACTTCCCTATCTGGAAAGTCAGTAAGAAGTTGTATTGAGCCAAATCTGTATGTATTTTCACCCACTTTGCATACAGGTTTAGACAGTTAGAAAGTCATGTTTACATTATCTGTGTTTTCAGAGGTTTTCAAATGTTCATGTTCAAATGAATGTTTACCCTTTCAGTGCTGTAATTTTTCCCATCAAAAATTTTAGTGTAACATTTTTTCAATTTTTAGTAATTTTCTGTCATATATGTGATAATTTTGGACCAAGTAGACATCACATTTCATTGACTACAGTTTTTTATCAAAATTTTGGCAAAAATCTGCAAAAAATTTACTGTTGTATATTTTATAAAGGCAACAAAAATTGACTTTGGTGCTCAAAGGGTTAAAATGCACCCATATGGACATTTTATGCCTCACTGGTTTTAGCCAACTTGACCTGATGGTGACATATGAACTTGACAGCATAAAGGGTAATCATTCCATGCTTGAAGACAAGAGAAAACAAAAAGCGTGTGTGTGTAGATAAGCAGTTGATGAAGCAGTAAAATGATTAAAAACTTCATTTGTGGCAATCAGTTCTTGTAAAGGTAAATGTTTCGTGTGCCTCCCATCAAATTATCGTCTAGCCCTGATGAGAAGACAAAGCACAGGACATCATTAGTGAAGCACTGAATCATGTCTGGAAGGTGGATTAGATCAAAATTAGGACTTTTATTGCACTCATTGACAACTAATTACAACTCTGAGGTGTATAAATATTGACCACATTACCATGCAGAGTAACTCAGAGAAAAGTCCTGCCCCAGGAAAATGGCCAGTCTTAATTACAATAGAAACACCATTCTCTGCTTTCACATGAGTGACTGAGATATCAGATTGACTCTGTCTCTTACACAATCACTGAGCTTTGTTTCTTAATATTGATCAATCTTTGTCTATTTACATTCAGTGTTCTTTTCGTTACATTCAAAACACTTCATTTTGGCTGATTTCAGTCCAAAACCAGAATATTGTCTATCTTTTTTCCTGCCGTGTCCTCCCACTAATTAGCATTTCTACAGTTTTGATTATGTTAGAGGTAGAAAGAAAACCATTGAAAATTATAAACTAATCCACATCACGTTTTATATTCTGATTTATACAGTTATTCCTGTATTTCAGTTGCTGTTTTGCTACAGATGCTGGTTCACATTATCAAAATAATACCTGCATAAGGCTCCTAATGATATCCTGATGCATGGTCTCTGAAGATAACCATTGTTTAAAGAAGTCAAGCATAAAATAAGTCTGCCAGATGATCAGCTTTTGTCAGTGAATAATCCATGGCTTGCAGCCAAAATACGAGCGTCACACACCATAGCAATATTGGCATTATAATATTGCAATATGAAATTTTAATGTTTTTGATTCATATCTCCGTACTTCGTAATTTTGTCAGGCTGATATTCATTAACCTGAACAAATATGTGTAAAAATTATATCAACATTAGAAACAGTAACATTGCATTTTTCCTAAGTATGGGAGAGTTACACAATTTATGCTGTTTGTGTACAAGAGTATTGGTACTCGTTTTTACAAAACAATCTGCTATGTTCATGTTAACGCTCTGTTTCTCCATGATGCACCTGAATTAAACTGGGCCAAGCCTCTTTAGAGTTTTAATCTGCTTGCTAATGCTACCTTCCATAATAGGTAAATAGGACAATTCCCGAGAATTATGTCGAGTTGTAATATGGTTTAACGTAGATTAAGTCTGTTTCACCACTCCATTCTACCACCAACTCTTAAGGTCTTCAAAAACGAATAGAGTTTGAGCTGCATAGTCTGTGGTTGTTATTGGACAATGCAGAAAGCAGGCTGGGTGGTCAACAAAATTTTCGTGGAAGCTAAGTCAGTATATCACTAAATTTACAAGTCCGAAATTGCAGAGTGAAAATATTTGTACAAAGTATGATCTGGTTAGTCATGTTTTTTCTTTATTCTTCCAGACTTTGCATATCTACTACTTTGCCATCAGGCAATGTGTTCTCACTTGACTACCATTATGGTCAACCCTGTGACCCAATGGTGACCTATACCAGACTTGTTCAGTACAGCAGATCGAGCCAGTATTAGATTTTCCCAGTAAAACCAGTCCATAAAGCTTAAACCCAGTAATCATCAATTTTACCCATTCAGGTGCATTTGAACATACCCCCTAAGATAGCGTTGAATTATTGTATGGCAAAGTGTGAGACTGACCCTGTTTACTTCAGTCTTGCCTTTATCAGTGAAAAACTTTTCCATCGACAAATTAATCCTGCATCTCTCATAGTGATAGTATTAGCTGAAAGTAAGTTTAATGCAGTGTAAAACTTTGTTTTCAAGCTACCACCCTCACTTTCTGTTTAATTTCACCCGTTTCCATTCCACATTTCACTACGGCCCAAAGGCGCCCTATTTTGTACGGTATATAGCGTCGCGAATTTTCGCCACACATACGTGGAGTGCGCGTTCAGAGAGTCAATTTCACCTCCAGCGTCATGTTGAAAATTTCGCCGTATTTCCTTGCTGCACATCTAAATCTTAATGAAAGAGCAACAGGTCCTATTTCCCGTATATGCTGCCCTTACAATTATAATATTTTGGGAAGAATTTCACAAGGGAATTCCAAAAATACGTAAGCGATAAGAGACATATACAAAATCAAGTAAAAACACAGTCAACAGCAAAACGATCTTCAACTCGTCATTTCATAAAAATAAAAGGGAAACTTAAAAAAATAAAACCATAGAGTTTTAGTTACCCTTCATGATATGTGTCACACCAAATATTATAAAAAATAACAGCGAAATGAAAAAGTTAAATCAACGGTTTTTTTCAGATGTATTTTTCATTTTATGATGTGTCTAATCTGCTCGATTTCCCATAGAAAACAATGGCGTTTAATGTACTGAACAGACCGTACAACTATCGCTCGTTCAAATTTCTCAATTCTGAACCAATTACAGTGAAAAGTGGCACGGTGTTTCCTTGATATATATACAAAATTGCTGTCGTTTTAGTTTTTTGAATTTCTCGACGAAACTTGTTTTAGTTGCATTTTATTTTTCCGATTGCTGAATTTTTGCTTTTGCCCTCAATAAAATGGCGATCTTACGGCGTTTGCATATGCAGAATCAGGGTCTAATATTGACCCATTTTAATCGGTTAGTGTCTCTTAAATTGTACAGACCAAATACCAGTAAGGTTGTTGTAATTTATACCAAATTTTGGCGAATATAAACTATGAAAATTCCAGAAAACTGCAAAAATAACACAGAACAGAGGTGAACGGGCGTAGAGTCTCCACTGTAATCGTGCAGTGAACGTTATCGATCGATATCCTTTTGTCCGAAATTGATACATTGTTGTCTCGCTCACTCGCGTGTAGTCCCCCGTTCACAATGGCGCCAAACTACGCCGAGGTGCACCAAAATGTGCTGAGACCGTCAGAGACGTACGTAAAAGTATCACCAAAACTGAAAAAAATTGTCGTCGATTTAATTTCAGTACAGGAAATCAACGGATACCTTGATGTTAAAGTGTATAAGTCAATATATGGGTTATTGTGGAAATGTTTATGACGTGACCTTAACACACGAGCGCCCGGCACAAGCGGCGCCCAAACAGATTTTCGATCGATAATCTATTGAAAATAAATTGATACAATGTTCGCCGTTGTCAATAGCGACCGGCTGAGAGCGCTGTTCGATAGAAATTATGCTTCGCGGAATACCGTACACTGAGGCATACTTTTGGGCCGTAGTGTTTACAAGTAACAACAACATTAGTGGCAATTTATAGCATACCAAAATTACCATTCAGAGGATAGACTTCTTTTGAAGTTGAATTCATAATATTGAATAAATGAAGCCAGATGCGCAGTGCATTTCAACTTGGTAAAAATGAGGCTGAAAGTAGCTCTACTGATTTGCTGCCACTATGAAATAGGCAGATAGAAACCATAAGGTAATAACTTGAGGTATTAGGCCTATATAATTTTGATGAGATTTTCAAAATGAAGATACAGTCAGTGATGGAATATAAAATTTTTAAATTGTTGCATCGTTACTCAGTGAAAATGAGGTGTAGATTGATATGATAAGCATTATCTGTTATGACAGCATTTTTAATGTTTTGTATTAAAATTGTGGTTGCATGCTATGATATGAAATTTTGTATTGTATTAGGTCCTTGAAATTTTAAGATGTCTATTGCTGACTTTATTGGTTGTTTGATTACTTTGTTTTATATGTATCATCTCATTGAACTTGTGTATTTTATGAAGTTAACATTGCCAACTGACAAGCATACTGTTGTTACGATAAACATGATAAACTTGTTGTTTGTTATGGTCACAACATACTTGATATGTAACAACAATTGACTCAAAAACTTCATAAAGTAACTTTCATGGTTAGCTTTTCTTGTCTTCTTATGATTCAGACTTTTGTGCCCATGGTTCAAATCTCAGTCAATATTCCTAAACATTTGCTTTTAAGGTAGAATGCGCCTCAGGGAGAGATATTCAGACTCCTAAACTTTTCCAATTCTTTTCTGATCTACCACTTGTGGGGGCTCATTTCAAGCCCTTTGTTTGAAAAGGAAAAACTTTCACCGTCTTAGTTTTTTGAAAATCAAAAATTTTATTTTTCCCCATAGAGTTAACACAGAGATGGCAGCCATTTTGAATTTCAAATATCAGTAAATCATGGGTAATTTGTTTCTCTAGTACAAAATTTTGCAGGGTGACCCCTGATTTTTATTCTTGATTTTGAAAGAGTATGGTTGAAAGTTCAAGCAAAAGTTCAAGTCTTTCACTTTCAAGGTGTATACTACCTTAAAATCAAAATGACATAAAAAATTCAGACCTGCTTCAAGGCAAATATTTTACTTCAAAAACAAACCTTTTAAATGTATTTTGAACTATATAGTCATACATGCATCCTCCAACAATTCTGAATATCCAGTGTATGGAGATGAGTTTCAGAGAGCAGCTATGGTGTGCTTTTACCTAGGATTAATATGTCATCACCAGCAGTTGCTATTTCGTCATCTGCCTTTCATGTTATGCAAACAAGTCCCGTTTAAGAATCCCCTTCTTGTCTCATCAGAATATTTTTCCATACAAAAAAATTCAGTCATGCAGACAACTTTCTACATGATATCCTACACCCATTTCTTCTCTTTTATGATTCTGCTATTGACTTTCCATTCACAATTTTATCTCTGGTGTACATTGCACATTTGCCCACTTGATGGAGATGCAGTCATCCAATAAAAGTTACCCATTTTCAAAAAATACTGGGGTCCGTACTGTGTTGGAAAATCCTTTCTTTGTATGAAGGGGCTTTTTTCTTTTTCTTGAACTGTAAGTTTTATCTGATAGTGGCTATTCTGTGCATCAGTTTGAATTTCATGTTCTGTTCAGTATTTTGTAAAAAGCATTTGTGAACTCCAAATTCTCAGCCAGACAACACTAACAGCACACACTCAATGTCAGAATAACTAGAAATATCATGACACTGAAATGGTTTTGTCAGCAATAATGATGTGTACTGATGTGTAATTTACACAAAATGAGGATCCAGTTGAGTTAGGTCGACAACCACCAATTTTTGGACTGGTGACTTTGCCGAAGGGAGCAACGAATGCTTTGGACTTACGCCATAAATAATTTATACAAAACTACAGAGCTAGCCTGGAGGACCACTGAATTTTACTAAATACTTGCCCAGGGGACCATCAAATACAAAATTAATATGTTACTCTCTAATATCTTATGAAGCTCGGCTGAATATTGAGCAAGTCAATATATTAAAGGAATTACAACAAGAAACCGTAGATGTATACAAATCAAACTCCGGACAAAATTTCAGAAAAACTCCTGCTGTGCTCTATTCAGTATCTCATAAATTACATGACAAAAGACAAAAATGAAATTGCGAAACCACATCAAAGTAGTGCGACAGTCTTAGTAAAAACTAATCATGTGAGATTTGTAATGATCACAGGAAACCATTAATACATGATCAAAGTGAATAATAAGTTTTGAGTTATTTGCCTTGCCTTTGTGCAGCATAAGCAAGGGCATCTTTTGTATTTCTGGATCTACCAATGGATTAACATTGTAATATGCCATGATATTCTATTAGTACAAGCGTGTATTTTTGAGAAGGGATTTTTTCTGAACCCTCCGCAACAAATGTATTTTCTTTGTCTAGACTCTCTCTTGAGTTTGGTATGATAACTCAAAACTTATGTAAGTTTTGAGTTCTCATACCAAAGCTATGGAGAGATTCTGGACTAAGTGCCTCTTTAGCGAGATAACAGAGTTCCCATCACCATAGAGGTCAAAGGTCATTTCATGCAGTCCTCTTCAAGGAATACTCAGTAGCATGTTAAATTTGTAAGGGAAATTTCTTTGCTAATTTAAAAATTTGCATCTTCACCCCAAATGTTATCTAGAAAGTTGTTTAAAGTTTCCTTGCAGAAAATATGTGTGATCTCGGGGTATATACTACCTTTAGACTTCAAACACTTGTCTTTGGTCCTCATAGTACACAGTGGTAACGTTGATGTGTAAAAAAATCCTGTTTCATATAGGTTTGCTGTTGAAAGTGTGACGCACTCTACCTGATATCTGCGAGTTGCCTTAGTGCTTTCATTCAGTATTAGGGCCTTTTCAGAGGACCTCTTGACTTTATCACAGCAAACAATCAGGTTTTTATGCAAGTTTTCTAAAACTTACTCTTTGATATTTATGTGGGCTTGCTCTTTTTAACTTTTAGTACTTTCAATTAGGGTCACAATCACTTCTGATTAAGTACACACCTGACAGCCCCTATGAAATGCTCTTTTTATATGTCATATGGGCTGTCAGCTGGATATGTAATCACAGGCAACTATGATTTGTATCAGTTACATTTCAGAGTACTAACCTATCTTGGAGTGGCACAACTTAGTCTTTCAACATTCTATCCATAGTGTTCAGATGAAATCATCTTTCCATGTAATGTACGAGGAATTCGATCCCCTACTTGTCTGATTGATTGATTGATTGAATACAGTTGTCATAATCATTGACAGGTTTTATTGGTTTAATTTAATTGACGTGTATATTCAGCGCTGTCAGCAAGGTCAAAGGTCATCAGCATGGAGAGTGAACAGACTTCTGGGCTTTATGGTTTTTCAATAGTTATTCAAAAAAGTCCAGGATTTTGCTAGAGTCAGCAGTTTGGAAATTCCTGGTGTCCTGAAAGATGACTCGTTCATAAATGACTTCAGTTAATAGAGCTGTTCGCAAATGATGTCATTGTTTTCATTACTCTGCAAAAAAATAAATGATTTCCGCAAAATTGGATGACATTTTCGGAAATCACACACACAAGAATAATGAAAATAAAAATAGGCAACTGTTAATGTTATGATGAACACAAGAAAAGTGGTATTTATGACTCTGACGACAAGCTGCAACAACAGCCATGTACGCAAGACAGCCAAAATTTGTTTGAATTTCTACCTGCAGTGGAGCACCTATATATTAGCAACAAACCAGAAACTGCAAACGGCTCTATTTTTTGTGCTTAAAAGCAGACCTGAAGCACCGGAGGAACCAAGAAATAAAAGCAAATTAAAAAGTAATAAAATCCGTCTCTGAAAGTCACTGCTGACAACTGAAAACAGGTTCATTGAAGCCTGATTCTACAATGTATAAAACCACTCTCTGAGTTCAATGCTTTCCAAATATTGAGACTTCTCATTGTAACTCTACACAACTGTAACACCCCTTAAGCCATCAGACTCACCAGAACCTAAAGCACTCACTAGCATTCCACAAAATAACAAAATAAACATAGTAGTTTGTTCATAAGACTTTAAAAGCTGGTAAATTGTAATTACCGTTCACTTCATTTGATTGTTGTTCTCCTTGGTCCATCTAAACAATTATGCAAAGGGCAGCAAAATGTTTCATGAGTTCCCAAGTCATTATCAGTTTTCAAACCTTATCAAAAATTCATGGTTGTAACCTCAATACCATAGACAACACCAGCATTCATTCATGATTCACTCACAGAAGCCGTACAACAGAGCATTTATTAAAAGCCACACTACATAACCTCAACCCTGAGTATAACCCGATCACATTGCCATGCACTCACCAAAGCCACACAACATTACTACAGACAACAAACTTATACTATTACGTGTGATGCTGAAACACAAAATAAAACCGCCATGCACCACAGAAAGCCGTACACACATTGAAGCCATACAAAACAACATTTACACACAACGTGGACAGCCACACCACAAAGTTGGTAGATACTTGCCAAAGCCACACCGCCTACCTGTCAGACCTGTGACACCACCAGCCCACTGAAGCCATGTCCACAACATTCACTGAAGCCACGTTACCAAATATGTTAACCACTCTCTAAACCACACAACATAAACACAGTTAACATAGTTTTATGCCACAGCACACAAAACACTACACATCTTCATGAAAACCACACTTTGTAATTGTCTGAGACATGCCGAAGCCACATTTTATAAAAACATGAACTGAAGCCAAGCTACTCAAGTTTGTTCTCACCACATATTATCTACTCACTTCAAATTAGCATCCATTCATGACAAATGTCAACACTTGGCCCATTTTCATTTAATAAGAAAACTGGAGTTTTCTTAGGGGGCCCTCCCATAGCCTTTTAAACACCTAGACCCATAGGACAGTAAAATTATTCAGTCCTGACACAAATTCTATTGGGACAAATATCGTTTTTGTGACTTTTGCCTGTAAGTGTTGTAGAATAAGTAAATGTATTCTGTTATAACAAGTGACAGGGTTCATCAGAAAGTCTAAGCAATAAGGGACTATTCATATTTTATAGTGGGGGTGAGGATCAAATATTTGCTGTTGGATAGTTTAAAAAAATAGGCTTCCCTGCATTCACCACTAAAATAATGACCCCAAATTCAATGATTGACTGATTTTACCAGCAGTAGGGCCATTTAACTTTAGTACTGTAATTCATGAGAAACCATTTCTTCCCAGATGAAATGAACATTCAACAACAGCTGTAACTTCCAATAATATTCTCCAAAACAAATCTGTATTCTTGTTCTTCTTTATGTTCTTTTTGTAGCCAAATTAATTATTGTCTGAACTAAGATGAGTGTGCTGATAGAAAATTAGACATTATACAGACAAGGCTGTGTGGTCTTTAGGAACACTTGAAATTGCAACATAGTTTTAAGAGTAGAAACTGTGTTTTACAAACATAACAAAACTAGTGATAAATACATACAAAGTTACAGCTAATGGCCCTTTATAAGAAATGTCAATATGTAATGACATCACACTGTATACAGTATCCATAGATACAGATTACTGTCTCCTGTACCAAGAGATAAGATTGGTTATCAGTAATTCCCTTTTGAGCATTCTTTTGGCAAATATTGACACCTATTTGTCTCCTCCAGTGCGTAATATCCTGTTCTTGGGCTGAAGAAGGTGTAAGATATCTTTGATGAGATGATTGTTTTGTTTGTTGTCCTTGTCTAGCATTTTTTCCAAAGTGAAGTTCAAATACGCCAGTAGACTGTGTTTTTTGTGTTTAAAGGTTAGGTAACATTGTTAATAATTTTAACTAATGATAAAATTTCTGGTTTACCAGGTAAAACAAGTAAAAAGTGACTTGTGAACCCTGCAGGGATATTTGCTGACCAGATATAACAAAACTAATGAATTATTGTATAGAATTCTTTTTTGTTTTCTTGACTTCTCCAGTCTGTTCCAGCACTTTTTGGTAGCTATAGACAACTACCTGGCAATCCTTATCTAATGTTAAAAGTGATGGAATGTTTTTTGTAACACTTTTTAAACATGTTATTTCAATGCTATGTGTCATTAGTTGACCCTGCAATTTGGGAGGAAATAGGAAAGTCAAGTGGATGCCTCTGAATATTGTTATCCTTCTGATTAACCCTTTGAGTGCCAAAGTCAATTTTTGTCACCCTTATAAAATATACCTAAATCAATTTTTGTCAGATTTTTGCCAAAATTTTGATAAAAAACAGTGGCCAATGAAATGTTGTGTTCATTTGGTTCAAAATTATAAGAAAAATTACAGAAAAATTAATAAAAATTGGTAAAATGTTGCACTGACATTTTGGATGGGAAAAAAATACAGCACTCAGAGGGTTAAAACTTTGAATGCTGTAATTTTTTACATCTAAATTTTGGTGCAACATTTTACCAATTTATATGAATTCTTCTTTAATTGTTTGGATAATTTTGGACCAATTTAGACATTAGTTTTCATTAGCTACAGTTTTTATCAAAATTTTGGAAAAATCTGAAAAAAAAATTGTCTGGATCTCAAAAAATTGACTGCGTCACGTTCTATGAAGGGGAGAAAAATTGACTTTGGCACTTAAAGGGTTAAAACTTTTGTAGGGAGTTAACAAAAAGCCAGACATGCCACAATACTGAGCCATTTTATATCTTCTCCAGTTTTGGAATGAGTCTGAACTCTTCATCTCACTTTGTAAGATTGTTGGTGATAAACATCCTATCCTCAAAATTGAAAATTCAGTGGGGTATCAAAAATCAAACTTTTCTGAAAATGCTGTAGTATTTTAGTCAAGTTTATGTGATCTACTCATGATTGGGATATCAATGTTTACTCTTACTATTATAATAACAAGATCAAATAATGAAACAAAAATCAATGCCACTTCAAAATTTATACTGTAAGTTGCAAAATATCAGCAGTTATGCTGCAATAAATTCTGTTTCTTACATGCATAAATTTGATCAACCACAAAGAAAATTTATTTTGATCATAACTTATGGTTATTCAAGACCAGGCTGTGGAACATACTGTAGACTAGACAGTTACCGGCTATGCAGTTGCTGACCTCTATTGTTTGTGATGATAAATTGTTGGCCTACTAAATACAGCATATTGTAGACGCAAATCGTAACATATGACAGATGGGTTTTACAGATTTATATATACCCCAGCAAAAAGCTTATGTGTAATCTTACGTAGAGTAGTTTTGTATTATCCTTTAAACAGTGGCTTTTGTTATCATAAATTATGTCTTGTATACTTGATATATGCGTATGACATGCTCCAAAGATACAGATATGTAGTTAGTGGCTGTTTATGTTTGCTGATGGCCTTGCATCGGTCCATTTGCCCACTAAATGAGATCTTTCATTCCAAAATTGACAAAATATTACATCTATTATATTATACTTTGTCAACATTAAAGATTTTGACTTCTTGTGATATTTCACACCCTAAATTATCTCTTTTCCACCAATTATTGGTACAACCACATTGTTTTCTTATGCTAAGTTGGATTATTAAGAGGAAAATAAGAATGAGACAGTTATGTCAGTGATGTGCTGACCATGGTTGCATTGATACTGTTTCAAAGTCTTTGTTACAACAGCATTGCTGCAGGTCTGCCCCTTGTTACATTCATGTCAGTGCCTTTTGAAACCGATCTCTTGGCATTTCCTGAATGAGTCACATGACAGTCACATGTGTACGTCAACACTGCTAGCAGGGTTAGCCGTGGATGTCTGTGGGACAATTGGATTTTCATGTGTTTTTCCTGAATTTAAGAGCTCTCAGGAAGTGTTTTGAAAGTAAAATAATCCTATCAAGAGTGTGCAATTTGTCAAAATGCTGCAAACCATGGCCTGGTTTGTTCTTACCTACTTGAGCCCGATGTAACGTGATAGCCGTAACATGTTATTAAGTATCTTGTGTTACCTCAACAGCTTTGGAAATTTGAAAAGGGTAAATTGTTTTGCTCCTGTTATCATTTTTACTTACAATTTGTCGTTTTTAATGCTTACTTCAGTTCATTACTTTTGTTTTATTAAAACTTTCTTGGTGCAGTAAAAAAGATTTTTGAATACCAGTGGAAACATTGGTTATCTGTATACTAAATGTGAGATATGTACTAATGTTGTAAAAATAAAATGATCAGTAATTACCTGCATAAATGGTACTTTTCCATCAAGGTTATCCAGCGTAGATCAAACTCATCTCACATTTATATTATGTTATCATATATCAAATCTACTCATGAAATTACTTTTCAGTCGTCAGCCATGGAAGTTATCGAAGATAGCAGTGTTGGTTTTTTTTTCCCATTAAGGAAAAGATACAAAAATAATTGATGTTTCAACAGAGAGATTGGTTTGCTGCTTTCAGAAATGCAATATTCTCCTTCTAGAAATTACAAACAGTTAGCAGATAAGAAGATCTACAATAGCGCCAATCACAAATGATGTCATTTTTTCTCATTAATATGCATAAATAAATATTTGTCAGCATTTTCCGATAAAAATAAAACCTGCTAGTGCTACAATATACACTAAAAGTCACGCTAATTCTTTTGAATTTATGGCTGAGACTACAAGTTGCAAAAACAGGCATGCATGCAACAAGAAAATTTGTCTGAATTTTAGGCGTTGTCTGATGTCGCGCGCATGCAGCTTTATTTAGTAACAAACCTGAAATCGCGATCAACGCTATTGAGTTCCATGCATGTAGAGCAAGAAACACACCAGTTGTCCAGCAAGTCTAAATTTTCCAAAATGGAATTGAAACCTTTTATACCGTAATCATCTGTTCCTATACCGTAATCTTCTTTTTTAATACTCTAATCTTCTGTTCACTGACAGGTAACATTTCATGTTCCACAAAATAGCCCTGATCACATGAGATTTGCCAGGTAGGTTGTCTTCAAACCCTGTACTCAGGGTGCCGCCTGGGTAGAAAACAACTTAAAAAGAGATGATTAGGGGTCTGGTCTCTTTCCTTCCAAAGTGGATTCTTTTCCTGGCTGTTGTCTGCCGGTATTGTTACAGGAAGAGCATATAGGAAAAGAAGTCAATTCCAATTCAAACTCAATTGTCAACAGCCATGCACCGTGTATTTTCACAAGTGCTTTAGAAAGACAATATACATTCACGGAGTGTCAATATTTCTCTCTTCTTTCGGGGCTGAAGTTCTATTCTCATTTGTCGATTCAATCTATCATTCATACAGTACCCCTGGATTGTTCACAATGGTCGTTTAGAGATTTATTGTAGTTATCAAGGCTCTCCTTGTATACATTACATTGTAAATACTTCCTGCCTTACCCTTACTTGGCTTCATACTTGTACTCATTCCCCCTGTTCCACATACCAGCATATCCTGTCTGTCCATCAATTCTCAAGTCTACCAGTGCCAATCTGAAGGACTTCCATTTACAGCACTAATCCACAGTTTGTTTCTGAACTCAAAACCCTGCATTGTTAGCATTACAACTTTTCATCAAAATTCTTCTCAAGTTTGTTGCCCTGCTGCTCAAAGTGAAAGTGTGGTAATTCATTTTTACCTGAGATATTATCTCATCCTGAAAGTGACAATAACATTCTTTTTACAAAAAAATGCTCAACAATTGTTACACGTATGCTTGATATTGTGTTCAAAGACTGATACAAACAATTTTGTCCTACATGTTGTACTAAAACACAGATACAAACACTGCAGGTTCTACATTACAGCCCTTTGTCCCAGTTCATAATCAGAGGCTTAAGAAGCCCCACCAAGGACTCAGCAGGGAACCCTCTGGTGTCCTTAAGTTGAACTCTCAAGGCCACTCAGCCCAGTGACTGCGGTTTGACTGATAATCTAAGCAAGAGGCATGTGGAATTTACCATCAAACTTTATGACTTGGTAGGTCAATGAACTGACTCCAATCCCAGCATGCAGTGTGGTATGTCCTCCTTTCTTGTAATACGATATATCTTGAATCATTTGCAACGTGATATTGGTGTACATGTGTGGTGTCGGTTTCTATCGCTACGAATTTGATATATATTCATACAGGCAGATGGACAGAGTTCATTGTCTCCCATTTTGGTATCCTGTGTTGTCTTTGATTTTTAAAAGAAAGAGCAAAATATTCAAATTTGAATCTGTGATTACTGTTTACAATGGAGTTGTGGCATCCTAAATTGTCCCTCTATTAAGTTCAAAACATTAGTTTTTGCCACCATGTGAGTTATTGATTTTGAAACTTTTAAAGTGGCGTGAAATCTGGTAGTTACTGACATCATTGTTTTCGTGCCCTTTGACATACTCACTGTTAACAGATCTATAGATGCCNTTTAATCTAATCGGGGAAGAGAGTGATACCGGTATGTGGTATCAAGGCGTGGGGCAGCTTGTCTACTTTTTCCCTCTGATTGACCCACATTGAGATTTTACAGCACTGAACGTAGTGCGTGGGCTTACAAGTGACCTAACACCGGAAGAAAAGATAGTACACGACAGTTATGCTGGTATTATTTTGTGTATTGAATGTCAATTGATAAAGATATCACACCAAAAATGGAATTATTTTAGTCAAAGCAGATTTTCCTCCAGACCAAATATGTCCATGTGCCAATCCCAGGTCATTAAGTGCTCATGTTCCAACTTTCTTTTTTATGTTTCAGCCCAGTTTTATGTCCAGAAACCCAAATCTACCTGTACAAGTTTATATTGCAGCCCTAAAAGACCTTTTGTTGTAAGATGCAGCTAAGTATACGACTGGTAATTTAAATCAATTTTCCACCTGGTGTCACTTTTAAAAAGCCTTTTTTGTACATATTCATTGCTTGATCATGTTTGGACATGAAAAGGCTAAATTACTAGTACACCAGTCTCCACACCCTGGATATCAGACTTCAGCTCACCAGAACATTGGGTCAGTCATGCATTCAAGCTGCAAACCAAGATATCACTAATAACTATAACTCCTATCGACAAACCTATTGAAACCCTGTTCATAATGAATGTGTCATACCAGGACAATTCATAGCCCAGTCCATGTGGTCAAGACACATACACTCTGACCAATGCGTTTGCTGTCCGATCCTAACCCACATCATAGGCACACCTTGAGAACACCAGACTCATCTTTCTTATGGCATTAAGGTAGTATGCACCTCGAAAGTGAAAGACTTAAAACTTTTGCTCTAACTTTCCTCAAGGAATCTTTTAATCATTCTCTTTCAAAATCAAGAATAAAAATAGGGGGTCACCGTGCAAATTTTGGTACTAGAGAAACAAATTACCCAAAATTTACCTATATTAGAAATTCAAAATGGCCGCCATCCCTGTGTTAACTCTATGGAGAAAAATAAAAATTGTCGAATTTCGAAAAACTAAGCCGATGAAAAGTTTTCTTTCACCAAGAGCTTTAAAATGAACCCCCACATGTGGTATATCAGAAGAGAATGTAAAAGTTTGAGAGTCCGAACGTCTGTCCCCGAGGTGCGTTCTACCTTAAATAGTGCTTGTCTGAGGGTGCCATTCATGATAAATACATACAAATGCACCCCTAGGGTCATGTTGAATTGTACCATACTGCAGCATGGGCCCATACATGACGTACTTGTACCTTGATCACAACTCAAGCCTGAAACCTACTATACTAGACCCCAAATCATTTTTTCCTCACAAGGAGGTAAGCACATGTACAGTGATAAGTAACTACTTTTCTTTGGTATAAATGTACTGCATTTACCAATCATCAAAGCTGCATAAATTTGCATACCTTGACCACAACCCAAATATCTAGGCCACAAAACCTCATTATCGTAACCCACATGTTCCAGATCAGAGCCCATGCAGTACCCCAGTTATTACTTACAGAAGCATCCAGCAGGGTCAGCCAATGAGCTCATTTTGAGAAATAGTTACCAGGGGTGTTTTTACATACAAATATGCTACTCTGACATATTTTGAAGAAAATTCAAATTTTATAACTGCTATCCCACTACAGTTTGAAAATTTCCCGTCGGATCTATTAGTTTCCCACTTCTCCCATCCCTATTGCCCCCTTCACCACTACCTCAGTCCCCGCTGCCATCTCTTTGCTGTATCTTGAGAACTTTCCCCACTCCATGGTCAAAGTCCCAAAAAAATAATCTGATCATCTTCCCTGCATGCTCATTGGATCTTTCTCAAGTTGTACACAGAGCAAGAGGATGAAACTTCCCCCTAAATGAGTAAACCTTGAAAACCTGCCTGTTACCCACCTGCTAAAACAGAAAAAATATTGTCCTCCCACCTGCCAAGAAATTGCTTAGTCTTTTGCACAAACAGCTTTGTTGGCTGCACGTTTCTGATCAAGCCCACTGAGAATATATTATTGTTATATCTAGCTGTAAAACCAAAGCACCACAAATACCAATACCAGACTTTGTATGTCTCTAATTTGACAGATAGAGACACACAAAGTCTGGTATTGGTATTTGTGGTGCTTTGGTTTTACAGATCTAGATTAATTGTAAAGACACTAAGACTCACTGTAATCATTACCATTGATAATCACTCAATCTTCAAGCCACAAAACTCCATTCCAAGATCATTGGCCAAGTTCTCCAGACCAAGGCCCTGAGGGCTTTAGGTCAAACCTACCTATAATATCAGAAACATGTACATTGTGATCTTTATAACCAAATCTTCCAGGCCACAAACCCACATCCATTGATATCATCCCACACGTACATTCTGATCAAATCAAATCTCCCAACTCATAAAACCACAAGCAAAGATCATACCCAATCTTCAATAGGCCTCATGCCCAGGTCATAACCAAAAACCATAGGATCCCTCAAAAGGTACTCAGACCTGAAACCTTCAATGCCTCTTCTCTGTATGCAGATTCTAAAACAATCATTATCCTTAAAACACAAACACTTGTTTGTCGCCAAACTGTTCAAGACCACAGGTGTATTGTTTGTACCATGAAGCTCCAAAAGATGACTCTTCACCCAGGCATCTTGGACTGTACCCAAAATATCCAGGTCACTCCATGTGGTCCACACATAATTCATGAATAGCCTATACATAGAAACTCTGTGGTTGACTTGTTAAAATAAGTCCAGAATTCTGACACAATACAAACAGCTTGATGTTTTCAGCACCAAAGGCAGATACGCAAAATGATGGGAGAACTATAGAACCCTCAGAGCGAATCAAATTTATCACCATTTATTTATCCACTCCCAAATACATCATACAGTATGTACAGTGTTGGTCTCACAGCGATTGTAAAATGGTCACAATCTATTCACTAAATCCGGAGCCAAAATACACAGTTTGTCGATGACGGAGACAGTGAAGCTTAGGACCAAACCAAAACACTGAATTTATTCACTCACTGAAAGATGTTTGGAAAACAACTTCATCGGACCACGTGATGCCTGACCATATCTGATGAAACAGTTGTGCTTTGCAACCATTCAATAAAATCTGTTTTTGTCTGAGGAGCATCATATCAAGAAAATTATGACACATTCACTTTGATTGCTTACAATAAAATGAAAATCACTTTCAGAATAATCATCGGTATTTACTCTGTATCACCACGGCTCTATTTTATGATCACCTGTACCATCAAATTTCCCACGCAGGTCTGCTTAATGCACTAATAAAAGTCACACAATGTGATGGTTGCAGATTTACCACAGAAATTTAAGTATATAAATTTTCAATCAAACGTTGATGTATTTTTTTCAGCCACTGCAATTTTAATTAAAATCATCATCATAGTAATTAAGTTGGTTTTCAATGCAGACAACCAACCATGTTTTGAAACTTGGAAATTACAGAGTAATGGGCATCATTGCTCATAATTTTAATGAACCTCTATGGCAACTTATACAGGTAGGAAAGAGTTTCCAGTCCAGGCTTCTGATACTGCCATGTAATTGGCTTTGCTGTTTTTTGAATGGTTGAAGATTAGTTCTTGCACTAGAAGCAATTCTAAATATCAGATGTAAAGCAAGTTTGCATAGCAGCAGACATCACAGAAAGCAATTTCCGAATAATTGATGAGACTCTTAGGGTGTGTTTTTGATCCTCATTCAAATGGAGATGATTTTACCGCTTCAGGTCAGCCTCTGCCTGCAGTGTTGTTCATGGCCCAGAGTTCTTTGTTTCAAATCGTGCATCTGGCAAAGTAGAATCAGTCATTTGTTGATAAAGAAACCACAGTCTCACCAATGTGAAGCTGTAATTACTGACAAATTATTTGTTTAATAGATGATTAGCAGTCAGACTGCTGCGGGTGATGTAGTGTAGAACTCAAATTGTATGTGATCGCTTCTCTGTGGTCAGACTTCACCTGTCATTCACCCTATTATAGGCACCGTGAGAACACTTTATATAATCACTGGCGAAAAAAAACCTGCTAGGTGGTTTTCCATCACGTGATAGGTGTGATAAGTGACCACTTGCCACTCTGTGGATTTCGGGCAGCGTGGTCATATCATTTGCATACCACAGACGCCAATTACCGCAGTGAAGCGTAAGTAAGATTGACCACCAGTGACCCAGCAGACTACATACTGGGATTGTCTTGCTGTATGAAATCAACAAATACTGTCCCTGTAACCATGACAAACACAAAAAGCCTGCTTAAGAATACACATTGTTGATTGGACGGTATAAACTACCACACACCAAGTATAAAATGTGACAACATGGTCTGTGGTCAGCGCTGTCATTCAGCCAACACATTCTTGTGGTTGGACTTCCTTCCTGTTAAGGCGTCACACAATCTAAGCCTACAAAATGGCTTTATTCAAATCATACTAGTGTGTTGCTCCCAGATATATATCTGAATACAGCTCTAGTTGAAACACAAAGGATGGACTTCCAGGTTTTTTTGTCGTTTGTTTTCCTTGACGTTTGAGTTATCGATTGGACAGAGAACAGGGACTGTGGTCGTAGTTAACAAACATAGTACAGACACTTTGATTAGCAGCCAGAAGGTCTGAATTCCAGCACTACCACAGATTACGGATGACCGTGGTGCTCAAGACATCCAATGTTTACTGTGGAAAAAGGGTGTGAGCGTGTTGAGTGAAAAGTCATCGTTCACCCAATATCAATGAGAAGCTGCAATCTCAACAATGACAACCAAAGAAATATAAACACATTTGACCAAAAGTATTTTAAATCTGAAAACCAGAGACATAGGAGCTGAAGATATTCAGCTCCTCTTTCTTTGTTAAAATGTTGAACATAAACACCAAGAGGCACCCCTTGTGAGTTTTACCCACAATGCATTGCTGCCAGTGGTGCTGGGAGTCCAATCGTCAGGTTGATTGAATGTGTATATGGAAGTCTAGTAGTTTGCAGCTGTTATATTTGGCTTGGATGAAATCATCTACAAAACATGTAGGTCACTGTGTTTTCTTGAATTGTTTCTGAGTGAAATAAGGCTTTCCAGATGCCAAAACTGCTGGACTGTTGCATAAACCATGAGAGGGAAAAAGACCCAGGGACTTCAAAAATATATTCAAAGGAAGGAATGTAAAAAATGTGTTTAAGTATAGAGTGCACTCATCAACGGAAGCCTTCCCAGGATGCACGGCAGCATTCCGTTTCTTGTCCAAGTATCCTGATGAAATTGTAATATAGCTATAGAAACTGACAAAGTGGTTTTGCCAAATCCAATTAGTCGTTGGGAATCAAGATATCAGGAAGAGAACACAATACCAAAAGCAAATAAAGGTTAACAGGATGACATACTGACACATTTTGTTGAAGCTAACATCGGTGAGATCAGCGTTGTACCTCTAATACTGAATCAGCCTTTAATCAGGTCTGGATGGTTTTGTTTAGCAAACAATGCTCGTAACATGTTATGAACGCGATTAAATTCTCCGATTCTTTGTCAGGTGCTAAGCTTTTGAGTCCACAACGGATTCGAGACCCACATTCAAATTTTGTCAGGAATTGTCAATGCAATCCAGGTTATTGATGTAATATCAAACAGTTCACCAATTAACCATGCAATCTCATGAAGCATGTAGCCGGAGTTTAATTCAATAATGATATCGTTTCTGTGATAAAGTCAGTCTACATGGTCTGTATTAGTATTCCATTGTTCGTTCCTTCACAGGGAAAACGGAGTTTCAACACAATTGTCATGTTGTATATATTGCACCGTGAGTCACGATGATTAACTCCAATTCCATACCACAATCTCCATAAATCAAATGATGTGTTCCTGAACTGTCACTTTGTCCAGACAAAATCTACAATTGCGATCGTAAAAACAGTCACTTAGTCTTCCTGTAGATATGCTACTCTCACACCCTACGCTCGGCCACAAGTAATGAATTTTGCCACCTCAACCAGTTCATGCACATTATTTTTGGGAGCCGTTATTTCTAAAGCGTGCAAAAGTATAGTGAATCTATGTATATTCTAAGGTCAGGGCATTAAAGTTCAAGTTGTACATAATTTGAAGTGAGCAGAAACATTTCTGCTACTGTCAGACATGATTTGAGGACAGGAGATGTATACAAGTTATTTGATGGAGGTACAGAACACTGCGTCTTGAGTAAAATGACTGGTAACCCAGGTGTAATTCACAAACCTAGCACCCTGGCTGAAAGTAGTTTTGATGCTTCTACATTAATGACAAGTTCTTTGCAACAGACTGCCCAAATGTTTCCACATCTTTTTCAACTGTGATGAAAGTCTGAATTTAAAGGAAAGTTGGTAGCCCTCTGATTCTCAACTTCTGAAAGTTCATCGACATTTGAATTGACACAAAACATATACATATGGAAGATTCATTTGATGTTCCGTTCGGGGTAAATCCTACACGGCACAATGTTTCCATTGTCTTCTCCCACCCAACAGTTCATACCATAGGAAATGGAGGGGTGGAAAGGTCAAACAGGCTATACCACGTAATAAATAGGGGTGAACAGGTCAAGCAGGGTGGAGCATGAAGTAATTGAGGAGTGCATTGACAAAGTGACACATCAGTGTCTCGTGTCACTATTAGTCATGTTTGATACGTATCAAATAAATGATGAATTGTGAGGTGTAAGATTATCAAAGCAGATATCAGAAAAAATTAAATAGCAAGGACTCTCTCAAAGGTTAAAGTGGCAGGTTCTGTAATCTTTCATAAGTTTTAAGTATTATTACATATACATCATATTAAAATTCAATAAAGTATGATATCTATCACTTTAAACTATTGACTGGAGACAGATGAAATGCCTAGAAGTTAACTTTGTGTACGATTCACAAGCACTTAACAAGAGTGAAAACCTATCTCATTCCCAGGGATTCGATTCAACCTTGCAAGTCACATTCAGCTGAACATCAGCCCAATTTACAATTCAAAACCTGAAATGCAAATCAACATCAATGCAGCATTTTGGATAAAAACGACTTTTCACAAGTTCTCTTTGATATGATGTGTATCCAGACTAAATACAATGGAAATACTAGTAGTAGTGTGCAGAAATAAAAATATCTATTTCATAAATATGAAAACTACACGTAAAATAATTTATGTTTGATCGAATTTGAATGTTTAGTATTTTTTTGGAAATGTCTTTGATGTATATAGTAGTCTTGAACAAGATACAGCCTGGCCAGAAGAGGATGCCGGGACAATACTTGCAACTTTTCTTGATATTTTCAATAATTTTATTTTGTTCTAGAAAACATGTATACCTACTTATTTTTTTCCTATAAGTACATTGAAATACAAAGTTGTAGCCTTGTTGACATTTACCACTGTGTATATCACTAACAAATGAATTATAATCTTGACTGAAATTCAGCCGTAAATAACAACACTAAATGGAAAGGACTGACGTTAAAGTCAAACACGACACATTTCAAGTCATGAGCTGCATCAAATGAGAAACTGTCACAGTGATCATTTCATTAGCCTAGACTCTAAACTCTGAGTTCTTTTTGCCTTCACCACATAGCCTAGACTTTATGCAGAGTATTTTAGCCTAGGATTTCTTCTTGCGAAAAGGCAAAACTCTGACGCCAAAACAGTCCATTTAGAGTCTAGACTATCAATTCACACTGGTAAAATCAGTTAAAGAAACAACATATCTCTAACTTATGATCATATTTTCATGATTTATGTTCCAGGCATCGAGTATGTCTTTTTCTTCTTCTTGTTAAAATATTAAAAAAAATACAGTGTATTAGGCTCGCCAACACAACGATTTGTGTACAGTATGCAACGTTATTGTGGTCAAATGAATTCTATACACATACAGGCCGTGTTCACAAATTGACCACAGGGTATTTCAGCACGTTTTGAGTAGAACAAAAATACTGTATAAGACATGAAAAATTATATCTCATGAACTTTATTAGGTCGAAATTTACAATGTTCCAGCTACTTTCCAGATTCAATAACACAATGGAATATGATACAACAGAATTGTTTTCTTCATATTGTCATCCACATAGCAAATTTTACACAACAGGTATAAAATTTGATGACATAGGAAAAAAAAATTTCTCAACACGTACAAGCAATGTCAAGATATCTATATTCACAGATTTTTCCATCAATTATTCATAACAGGGGTAACAATTTCTCGTCTTTCAAGGATTTTCACCAGCCTTAGAAACTCAACAAAATATGACAACTGATACAGAATACACCCACTGAGTGCTGAAAGAAATATTGTGTTGAACAAGATGTGGGTGTATTTTTTTACTGCTGTGCACTTGAGGTGATGCTTGAGGTTATATTGTCATATATGAGGAGACTAGTATTTGCCAATGCAAGTAAATCCGTGATTTCCGCTGTCTGTTTTATTCACATCACTGTGGATTTTCAGCGCATATTGCAAATCATTGCTATAAAATATTTGTGATGTATCAAGCAAGTCTTCTCCCCTGTGAAAAGTGTTGCTTTGTGCAGGTTCCAGCTTTTAAAAATGTCCTTCGATCTCAGTCTGTTTTCTTGTTGTTGAAGAAATGTGTTCTTTGTTGCCCACCACCATGCACATGCTTCCGATAGCAATAGATGTAATAACAGATATTGTAGGCGTAGTCTAGATTCTTTTCCTTTGATTCCACTACTATGCGGGTCTGGCACTTTAATCCTTTATGTGTTAAAGGCCAAAAAGTTTCTTTGACCACTTATACTTGTAGTTGCTGAGTTTACCAGGTGGTCCCAAGACTTCAAGCTTCCCTGCGAACTATCATGTCAGCCTACTTGAGATGTGATGGTCTATTGTCTTTATTTCATTCTTGTTGCTCTAATTCCGGTCAACTATTAGATAAGCCATTGTTGTCATTGTGAAGGGAGCAATCACATGACTTTGCAGAGGTGAACGACACTATCAAGGTCAGCGGAGATTGGGCAGAGTTGAAACTTGGTGCGTTGTGGAGATCAGGGGTGCTTGAAGTGGTCGGTACACAAATCAGGTCCGGTGATTTGATATGGAAAGGAAGTTGTACACTCACTTGGCAATTCAAGTGCCCCTCAACAGGATATACCATGCTTAAAATATGTTTTATCAAAAGTCTGTGTGTGTAATACTGACAAAGAGGAGGTTTTGTATAATTACATGCTGTCATGTAAAGTTTTCAGATGAGTTGCAGAGAAAAAGTTCCCTGTATGAGGTATTTTGCTTTGTAAATGTCAGTCCTACGAAGTGGTTTGGAGAACTCTTGGGGGTTAAACTTCCAGGGTGGGCTTGCAAATGTGGAGTCAGTGAGCTTCTATAACGGGTAGTCTTTGAAATTATGTAATCAATTGGCATGAGAGTCATCGGTGGTGAAAAACTATCTGTGTAGTGGTTTTATCAATGACCATAATAGATGTAGATGGACAGTCCCAACTGAATTGTGTACCTACAACGTAGAAGGTCCGTTGGAAGACCTTGGTACATATATAGGTCAGTGTTACAATGTCATGGACACAAAGCAAGTTGTGCTTTGAAATGTCCAATGTTTTCCCAAATTACTTTATTTTGTATGAATATCAAATGAAATACCAGCAATGGTGTTTCGACTGAGGAAGTTTTGTTATAAGCAATTTTGCAGGATTTTCATGATACTATTATGATGCGAAGCTGTTTTGTGATGTTTACAAAGTGCTACTGTGGAAAACATAAAAGAAAATTTATTAGTTTCATTAATCCAATGTTGATTTTCAGTGTATTGTTAAATATAACAGAGGGGCATTAAAAATGGTAATCACATTTGATGTGATTCTCAGCTATTTATTCCTCCTACAATGAATTCAGATTTAAATGTTTTAATCTCACACAGCCAAGATTATTTTGAAAACATCGGCATGTATTGAACAATAACAAAGTCGTAACTGTCAGCTTTGAGGTGTATTAACCATGAAACGAGGGTCATTTATGACTCCGAGGCAGAGATGTGGTCTTGCGTTGAAATTGTTATGAAAGCTTTGTGGGAAACTAAGATAGAGCTTTTGATTTATACATAGTTAATGGTTAAAATGTGACCTTAGCCAGAAAGGTTTTGACTTAGTTGTCCTTGATAGCCGAGCTAAGGTTAGTGTCATTTATCACCCGAGGGAAAGGACCCTGATCTTGAAATATGCCGGCAAGCTAGACAGCTGAATCTGACTACGTGAATCTCGCTCAACTGAGTCAATAATAGTACCATGACAAGTCTTCAAAACAAACCTTGATATATATGCTACATGAAAACTACCCTCTGAACAGCAAGCCTATCTAGAAAATGAATATAACACATTTCATTGAGTCTGTAAGCAGTGTGAAGACTCAATCTGGGATGTTTCAATTGAGTTGCTTTACTATCAGAAGATTTATTGATGTTTGAGAGTTAGCAGAGTTAGAGTTCACAAGTGGTATACAACCTACAGTCATAGATATTAGTATAAACTTCCTGAAATGCTTCCTATTAACAAAAACTCGACCGCAAATCTAAATTGCAGTAAACTATATGTTCTCATGAAAGTTTATGGGCCAAAAAGTTAAATTTGTCGCCAGGGTAACAAGTGGTCATCCACCCAGAAGACCAGCACTTCCTGTCGGTGCACTGATAGTTTTACAATTGTGTGGTGTTCTCTTGAAGTGCCGCAGATCCTGTAGTCAAAGGCAGTCAACAAGTTTATTATATTTCAGTTGGTTAACCATGTAGAACAGGTATAGAGTACCTGCTGGCATTGTGCCTTAGCAGCCTGAGCCAGGTGTAATAGGGTTGAGTGTCGGTCAGTTGTAGGAGAAGCCGCACAAACAAAACCTAGGCCTTTGAATCTTTTTCAAAAATATGTTAGTTTGAAATGGTGAAGAAATACCTGATTCTCATTTCACTGATAAACAACTTGGTATTTTGTCTTCATTTGAATTTGTTGGAATAGAACCAGGTTCTAGAAAGTGATGGGGTTTCATAAATTTAGCTTACAACTTATGCTAATTCATTATCATCACTATTTCACTAACGTCAAATTCTTCTCCACTTCAAAATATATGTTTAATTTCTCTACATTCTTATCAGGTTTACAGAGCTCAAAGTAAACCGTACAGATATTCTAGAGCAGAAATGTATCTCCCTCTTTCCGAATTGTTTATCCTCTTCCCTGCTAATTGCTAGTCTCCATGCCTCCCACTGGTCTACCCTCAGCTAGTTTTCTTTCAATCCTTTCACACCACCCACTGTTTTGCCCACTCTTGTCCCACTCTGATCCCACTTCTAAGTTCACTGATATTGTTTTCTTGAAACAAAAGACATCGCAATTTGCAGCAGCCGGCATTTGACACTTGAACAGATCAAGAAAAGATCTCATCATTGTACTTTTTTTCACCTGATGTATCATATACATCACATTTTATGTTTATATCGGCAATATCTTCCTCTGAGTGTTTGTGACTAGGGATAATCTCCTGACAGAAAAACAAGCTCACCATTGCTCCCACGCAGCAGATTTGGATTAACAATCTCAATACTGTGCATGTTATTGCCAGTTTGGGAAATCGACTGGAAGGGGCGACATCACAAAGCTATGGAAAAAATGCCACACTTCATCAAGTTTAAAGACCACTGCAAAGTTTAAGCATCCATTTTCTATGCAGCGCAATCAATAGTACTTAAAAATACATGTGTTCACCTGAACACTGTTTTTATTCTGTAGCAAAACAATACTTGATCGTTTCGATATTTTGCAATAGTTGCATCATCTTTCAATATTACCAGTTAGTCCAAATCTATAATCTTGCCTAAAGACATAGTCTTGTAAAATGGCTGAGATACTGAGGTATTGTAGGTGTTGCCTCCTGGTTAGCCATTGTCAAGTTCTTTTCCACCATTGAGAAGGATGTCCCCATACACAATGACAATAGTTAGCATACCAAAGTGCGTGGAATGCTTCATTTTTGCTCTATTGTCATTGCGTGACTGACACAGGTCATCGGAATTTCCAACAGCTGTGGGTATTGTCTTCCTAGCGCAGCTATCTGTTTGTCTGCCGCAGTTTTCAAGAAAAAAAACGTATGTATTGTCATCCCTCAGGCTTCTGACAATTTTGAAACCAAAGAGAAACTTGTCATATTTTTATAACCAACAGGTGTTCAGAAAAGTTTGTTCAATTCTAGCATCGGAAAGGAATTGGATAATCCCCATAGGCTGTTTTACTTCCGTTGGAATGGTAGTTCAGATCAAAGAGTCTCTGGTCAAACAGATTTAATCTTCCCCCTTTTGACCACCACTTATGGCTTTTAAACAATGTGTTGGTATTTTATTTAATTACCTTTCCATTGTTGTGTGGTGTGGGTTTTTGCTGCGGTATTTTTAGTGTTTTTTATGCTGCAATAACTAAAACCATCTAGCTGTAGATATTAAGTAGCTCAAGTTGGTACTTAGATTTCTGTTTTGTTTTGTAGTTTACATCATCAAGTTGTCAACATCCTTTCACCTAAATCTGTCTTTCACATGATCAGTGAACTAGATAATTATTGTGGAATGCTCAACTCTATTACCGGTACACAGAAGAATTTTGTTTTCAATTTTGTGTACTACAAGGGACTTTGATAAACCAGTTCAGAAATATTTGACAAAGTTTCAATCACATACCAAAGTTCAAATCAAAAGAAATTTGCAAGATATTAACATTTCAGACAAGTTAAATTTGGTTTTTCGATGTATGTACATTTACGGAAATCACTAAAAGTGTCAGTAATGTAAAGAGTGCTTCCACTATTTGCAAGTTTTGCAGAGTAAATGACGGTTAGATTGCAGACAATTGTGCCAGGTACTACCATCGACATGAAGAGTTTTAATATTTCAAACTGTGTCAGGTACTTTGACGTTTTATCATTTTACCCTACTAGCCTTCAATTTACCTTTAACCTGCGACCCAGTCTCCAAAGCAAGCTAAACTTAGACTGGATATGAGCCCAGTGTGGTTTTTTGATGGATTTGTTTAGGTTTACAACTCTCCACCCATTAAATACACATGCACATTGCCGCAATCATCGTTTAAAGGCCATCACAGATTAGTGCCGGATAGAAGTGTTTGCGTACGTGAACACTCTCCGTCTCTGTTGTCATCGGGTCCCACATTTCAATCGCAAGGGTCTTGGCCACACTCTGTTTCGGTCTTTAAATTTACCGCCTCACCAGTATAAATCATTGCCGAGCTTTGTTTTCTGATGCTTGGTTATTCAATGCGGTTGGTCTTGAACTCTGACCCCAATACTAAATAACCGGGTCTTTCCACCACGGCAGTCTTTGACAAAAGATCTAACAGTGAAGATTTAGGTAGCTTTGTTCAACCAACCTTGTCATCTACAATTGTCACCCACTTCTTTCAACAAAAACCGTGCCTCTCCTCAGCTTCCGTCAATACTCACTGTGTCTTTGCGAATTGCGGCACATACCAATATTAGCATATAGGCTGTCCAGTGGTTTACAGGCAGCCAGCAATGTTTTTGTCATTTCATCCGGGCTTTTCTNTTCTTTTGTTTTGCTATTTATCTGAGGTATGTTCTTTGAGGTTGGCCAGTGAACCGCCTGGTAACCATAACAGTATAATTAACCAGCTTAACATTTAAATCACCCCAGTTTCAGCTGACCAGCTCTGAATCTGTCAAACACTCATATTTCATCCAGCCACAACTTTTGAATTCGGTAGCAATTCTCTTTTATTTCCTCTATGAAATAAAGGTTTTACTGTTTCCACATTGTCAATCACCGTAGCAACAGGGAGTGTAATAGTTTCGTGCGATAGAAGACATCGCAGTTTCAGATGAATTTGCGAAGAAAAATGAGAACAATAGTTACCTGGCAACAAATTACTGAAAGTCTGTAAGATTTGAAGATTAAAAGTTACAAAAAGGTCAGATTATACAGGTATTTTACAGGATATAAATCAGAATATATTTGAATATTTAGGGGCAGTACCATACTTTTCTATCTTATCTATTAGTCTACATGGTAACCTTATCAATTTTCTTATTTGGTTTTCCAAAGTGTTAAATTTTCAAAGTTTGTTCACCTTTCTATCAAACCTGAAACTCACACAGTATTATAAGTGCATTACAGATAAAGCAATTATCAAATAAGTCCAAAGTGTACCTTGCATAGCCATTCCGGTTGAATCAAGTTGGATAATATTCTGTTTATTTCCAACCAGAGCGAAATCAAAGACGAAAGGTGTACAAGTCTAGTCCATGTAGGTGATGGTTCTGTTCACAAGAAAAAGCACATTTTTTGGGATTTGATGAATGGTTTTACGACGGCAATAAATTTAAGAGGATGATTATCAATCAATGTTGCATAAAAAGTAAACGTTTTTGCACATTTCAACTGTAAATACACACTTTGCACTGTTGTAATGCAACTTATTTTACAACGGTTTGACAAGTGCTTGACAAGCCATCACTCTACAGAGCATATGGAAGCTGTATGGAACGTTGCTGTTGGTTGAAGGGTAATAAATATGTGATGTGGAATTTCAACAACCTACAGTTAGAAAAAAAACATGCCATCTGCCGATAGGTGTTACTAAGAATGAAACCTAGGATTATGGTTTTAGTTTGAGGAAGGAAAAAAGAATGGCATGAGAAAAGAGAGCGAGGAATGATGGATAGCAGGTGTCTTTTATGCCGGTGAAGTGCGATGAGTGATTGCAGGATAAACCGTTCAAAAAAGAAATAGTGCAAGGTACTCCTAGCCTTGAAGTGAATGGCCACTTAACAATATAAATGCAGGATAATATCACTTGTGTTATCTAAAGACATTATCTCACTTTTTTGATTTCTTACCGATACCAAAGGAATTCCTGAGATGCCATTGGGCGGTTCAGGTCATATGGCCTTCATTAATATTAACCCCTGACTTATATAGACGTAAGTGTTAGTAGTACTCTCAGTGGAGGTGTGGAATTCCGCTGCTCATGGATCAATTGAAAAGTAACGACACTGCTTTCTATAGGCGTTGACGTGGAGACAGTTTGGTCCATATTCCAAATTCCAGCCATGGCTAAATGTATTCTCGCTGCCTTATTGTAGGGTTAAATAGATACGTTGCTGAAATATCAGTAGTCTGAGTGTCACACACAGTCTCCTTGATTTGTCTTATTACAGATGTTTCATATAATCTAATACAGTGGCTCACTCATGCCATCTTGCCATGTTGGAACTTGTATTGAATAACTGAAAATGAAAAATATCACTTTTGGTAGATTTCAGCATAACCTCAGTGACAGAGATATTTAACCATTACAAGATATGTGAAACCAAAGACCTAACAGCGCAAAAATTTTTAATCCTATAAATACCTTTGCAATGGGAGACTGAAATGTTTATCATTTGAATATTTATGGGCTGAGCAGTTTGTTTCCCAGTTGTGATATAATTCAAAATTTGGCAGGGTGAAGAGCCTGTCACAAGTCGAATTTATACAAAGGGAGGGGTAATGTCCATAGCCAAATTCCAAGTGAGGGGCTTCAAGAATGGCCAAATCTTGCCACAAGAGGGCACTCACTGTATCGGGACATCTTGTCCTGTGCAATAGTCACTCATAAAAAGAGTGCTACAAGTTGGGGGTCAGAGATTATTCATTGTTACAAATTGCTGAGGTTTTTTTCTCTGACATCATGGTAGTGTGTCATGCATAGAAATACAGTCTCAATAATTCCACTGTGATTAATTCCATCACCTTTTGTAGAGCTGTGACTCCACAGGGGTGATCCATTTCATATTGTCAGGAAGGGCCCTTGAGGAAATGCCTGGTGTAACAATTTTTTTTCCCATTTTTCCTTCCACTTCCATGTCAGCATTTTATGTAAAAAATATGAGCTAGTCAGCTTGCAGCATTTTTCAACATCATTAGATTGGGACCGATCAATGCTGTAGCAATGGATAATACTCAATAGCCAGTAATTCACATCGCTATTCGCATTTCACTGATATTGCAGCCAAAGAGCAACTCTCTGAATGTCTTTAAAATCCATGAATAGTTCTGCTATTCAGCTATGATATTTGAAAAATTTTCCTCCATTTAAGAGAAGTATTGTGTGTCAACAGCATATCATAATGGGTAAGGGTGACTTGCTATAAAAATAGTTTAATGTGCATAACTATATCTAATATTTTCACATTATTTTAGTCCACTCATAGTATATCGAAATAGCATATGTAGTGTGTGATCTGCTGCTTCAATATTCACCATCAACAATTAGTCTTAATCAATTTGCCTTGGCAAATAATAAGAATTAATATACCCCACATATTAGAATGAGTATAATTTTACTCTTGGAGCAGCAGATGAAGTACGGTGCATTAATATACTAAAGAATCAGATGAATACTTAAATGTACCAGTAGATGAAAAAGTACATACGTAACAGATATGATATGACTTGTGTGGTTGATATTAGTCTTTACAAAAAATTGAAGCTTTTTGGAAAGCATAGGCAGACCGCTTTCGTCAAATTGATAAGATGATGTAGCTGCCTGCTGTATCATTGCATTGTATTATCAACACTAGAGAACATTATCATTAGAAATTCAAAGCACATGATTTCTGATATTTTCTCAAACATATAGCTACGAAAAACACTCTCCCACAATTGTCAAATCTGTTACCTGTGGATAAGGAAAAGAAATGTTAATTATGTACAAACATTATTTCTGGAAATCAAATTTCAATAGTTGTGACTCTTCCTCTCTTATTTGGAGATAATCCTGTCACCCTCATTAAGAGTTCAAACTTTGAAGCAGATAACAATATGATTGTCCCAATATTGAGAGGTGAAAATGTTACTGAAAGGGACTACAACATTTTATACATAGCATTTGATCTATCAAAAGTGGCAACTCAGAGATTTTCATATAAAATCTGTAATATCGTTGAAGGTCATACTGTAAGAGCGCCACTGAAAAACATTCGATCATTGAAATGTAAAGTTCAGTTAGCCATCAAAATTTGAACTTTTCCAAAAATATTTTTTGTGTAGATAGATTTGGCAAGATCTATGTATGAATAAAAGGTGAAATACAGACCATTGCTATTAAAATACAATGTGTAAAATTTGTTCCAAAAGACACTGCCACTTTCATACTAGTCTCCATACTTTCCTTTGAATTAATCTTCGACTGAGGATGCAATTTCCTCTCCAATGAAACAGGTTTTCCAAATCATTAAAAATGTAAGTTGAGAACAACACTGTGTACTTGAAAATACATGTTCAAAATCATGAAACTAAAGTCTATAAATATTGTCAAAATATGGGAAACATAGAGGAATATCCAATGGTACAAATCAGAGTGGATCATGGGATATACCGGTATACAGTACTATGTACTAGTTACCGGTACCTTTGGCTTTATTTGCTAATGTACCGGTACACCTTTCTATTTCATAGGTTTGCGATGGGAGACTGTCGACGACCATTGATTGAATCGGCAACCTTGATTGAAGACATTGCCAGTCAGCAAATGACAGCACTGGTAGGTAGTTTCCATTCATTTTACTTGGAATCTGAAAATATTGATATCATAGATACTGCAGTGTGCTTAATACACCGTTGATATATGCAATGAGAAGAGATACCTCAGGCATGGCTGTTACTTTCAAGGATGAAAGTTATTGTCTTGTATTCTTCAGTAAAGTTAGCCAGATTTCACATGAACTGTTGTTATGACAGGAAAATTTACGATGGCTTTGATAGAGATTACACAGATCTGTAGAAGACTATAATCTTGACTACCAGTGACAGATCATTCTCTGAAATGCAGTTTTAGACCCAATCTGCCGTCTTCAACAGGACTCAGTCCTGACTACCAGTGACAGATCATTCTCTGAAATGCAGTTTTAGACCCAATCTGCCTTCTTCAACAGGACTCAGTCCTGACTATCAGTGACAGATCATTCTCTGAAATGCATAGTTTCAGACCCAATCTGCCTTCTTCTGTATCTGTATTAATGTTAAAATTTTCTTACGATTTTACGTATCTCAGTAAATTAGCATCCAAACCAATCATGGCAAGCCTAATATATATATATATATATATATATATATATATATATATATATATATATATATATATATATATATATATATATATATATATATATATATATATATATATATTTTTAGAGGCGATATTGGGTAATAACCGATTTATCATATACCCATGCCCATAATTTTACTAATAGACCGAAAAACCTTAAATTTTGAGACTTTACTTTATTACGCCTTGCGCATAAATATCAGAATGTTTATGTGAACAGACTTCATTCATAAAGTATACGACGCAGCTGTCAACATCACGCGCGACATCGCTGCAAGTCGTCCATATCTCAATGAAACCCAAGAAGAAAGACACCGGGATACAAAAATCGTCATACAGAAGGAACTTTTTAAGGTGCAATATGCTATTACAATTGTAACCGATCAAAAACTGTGCTCAGCTTTAAATCTATCCTGATTTCGATCGTCGTACGGCACGGAGCTCGCGTGGAGAGGGGACGCCATTTTGTTAATTTACCCTGAGAGTTGCCATGTCAACAGTCGTCGCGCGCGCGATATCGCTGTCACGCCACGCACTCACTACCTGTTCGGGGGAGACCCGTGCACAGTGCCAGCGCCGTGCGAACGGCAGAATGTTTGCTAGAACTTGCCCCCAAAAATACCATGGGGAAAACATTTCAAGACTCAACATGTTATTTCCGTATTTTGCAACCAGAAATACCCGTGTTCCTCGAAGCCCTTCAAGTTTTTACGTCGGCGACATCGCTTCGCAGGCGGGGAGCGGCAGCCATTTTGTTGTTTACGTTGTTTACCAACAAGCTGCTAATGTAGTTCGGGAAAACTCTAAAACTGGTGACGTTCATCGTGCATATCTCGACGTTTACCGTGAAATAGCACGGCTGATATTTTCCGGTGAACGTCACTTGGATGTAGCAATATGGGCATGGGTATATGATAAATATGTATATGAGTATTTGATTTGGTAATGTATATTGATATGTTAAAACAGGCATGCAGGTGTACAGGTATTAATTCTAAAGAAAAGGTGTGGCTGTGCATCTACTGTCTTGCTACCTGTATTTTGATAGTCAGCGTAAAATGTGACTATGACTGCATGAAAATGTGACTATGACTGCATGCCTCTCACATTTCAGGTTGAAGGTTCCTGGAGGACACATATTCAGTCTCACATACTTTTATGACACTGTTTTGGTCTACTACTTGTGGTAGCCATTTTAACACTTATTTAGTAAATTTTTAAATTTAAAATTTAAAAAAATGTATTTTTCCACATAGAGTTAACACAAGGATGGCAACTGCTTTGAGTACTTTATTTGCCTATAGGAGTAAATTTTGCACGGGAAAGGGAATGGTCCAAAGTTTCCTTAAAAAAAGAATGAGCAAAAGTTTAAGGTTTTCATTTTCAAGGCGCATATGACCTTAATCCCAGAGCTATTGGCAGTTACCATTAGTACTGTGTGAAGTGGGTGAATGAAAACCAAAATCATAACTTTGACTATAATTTTGACAATTTTGATTTGAAGTTTCATCATTGACACTAGTGCTTTTATGTACCCTATGTATAGATGATATCTGATAGGCATATGTACTGT
>LD344066.1:298611-311029 GCA_001465055.1 Ptychodera flava | reverse complement strand
TCATGTACAGAGTCATAACTCAGGCATGTTTCTACAGATTTTATTCAAAGTTGGTACAAGGACATTGACCAATGTCATAGCTATACACATCAATTTGTTTAGTGATATGATCCAATATGGCCGCCATGCGGCCATTTTGTTACGATTTTTTCATGTACAGAGCCATAACTCAGGCATATCTCAACCAATTTTATTCAAACTTGGTACAAGGACATTGACCTATGTCATACATATGCACATTGATTTGTTTTGTGATTCGATCCAATATGGCCACCATGTGGCCATTTTATTACGATTTTTTCATCTCCTGAACTACAACTCAGACATGTATCAAGCGAATTTATTCAAAAGTATTTTTATCACAGACCTAATGAAGAGGACTCTATCCTCTCTGAGGACCTGTAATCAAAGCACCCATTAACAAGTGGGGACTGTGTCATCAACGATGACTTGTTGATTTACAGTTGCTGAAAGCTGCAGAAGTGACCGCAATGAGAGGAGCAAGATTCATCAGTTTGGAAGATTTTTTGTTTCTCATGAGAAGAGACAGAGACAAGTTGAAACGACTGCTGAGGTTTCTCAGTATGAAAGATCTCAAGAGTAAATTGAACAAAGCCACTGCTGCAGATGATGAAGACATGTATGCTGAAGCAGGTCAGTGAGGTCATATTTTCAGCCAGTGAGAGTAAATAGTTGACAGGGAGTGCTGTCACATGACCTGTGATCAGCCAACAGGATTGCAAAACTGTTTGTTGTGGCAGATCATGTCACACTTAAACTGTGTAATTACCCTGTCAGGTTCTCGATTATCATCATCATACCAACCTATCAGAACAAATACCTGTATCATTACTGAATTTTTAAATGGCCATCTCATTCATAATATTATCTCTTAAACCCAATCACCCCTTTCTCCCCAAAATGAAATCCGACTCTCCCCTGGTAAACAATAGGGCTGTTCCAAAATTTGGCCTTGAGAGGTTTGGATCCTCCCATCCCATTTTACTTTTAAGAAATCCAACTTTGCCAAGAAAACAATAGGCATGTACCATTGCATGGTGTTAAAAGGATATTACATATTCTACTTCAATTGCTACTTTGGAAAAAGGATGTAGACAGAGAAGAAAAGAAAAGTTTTGGAAAAAAGATGTATGGTGGATTGTAAGTGACAGTAATTTACACAGCCCTATTTCTTGGATGACATCAAACATGTAATGTACATGTAATATTGTTTTTATTGAAATGCAGCTGGTGATATCAAGCCCTCGGTTTCCAAGAGAAGGAAGATTTCCTATGAATTTCTCAACACCATTGACCAAACCGGTGAACTAGTCGCACTGTTTGAGGAAGAGGACCAACTTGATGAAATTAAACAAGAGAGATTGGAAAGAGCAGAAAAACAATCCCGCAATCTGGACACCACAAGTTACCAAGAATACACAGAATCTAGACAAGTTAATTTTCGTAAGTATTCTGTATTCCATGAGCAATTAGTTCAACCGACTAAAAACTGTGGCATTCAAATGGAGAAAAAATCTCAATTTTTCAGGCAGAATTTTTTGTCAAAATAAATTGTCGGAAAAGTTCAACAAGGCGATTCTATCATTTTCCGAATGTACCTTTCAGTGACATTCTCATTGGAATTCTATCATTAATTATATTAAAAATAAATATTGAATCAAACTCTTTTACAAGGATCTTGGCACTGTACAGAAGAGAAAGAAAAAAATATTCCATTGCGGCCACAAATGGTATGATTTAAAACCAACATGAATCATATATCAAGGGCTCTGACCACAAGCTGCCTTGACAAACACAAGATCAGACAGATTTTGTCTGAATTTCTGACCACAGCAGCCAGATTTGCACGTGAGATGCTATAAATAGTCTAAAAATGTTTGACTAACCAAACACAACCAGTGCTATTTATAATTTGCAACTAAAGGACATACATACAATCTTTTGGAAGACATGTCTATAGTCTGGTTGTCCTAGGTATTTGACCCTTGCCCAATATTCGCATATCTTTTTGCCAGTAACCGGTTATTGACCTATTACAAAGTTTATATGCGCCTGTGATTATGGTTTGAGTGCTTTTTTCAGTGCGTATTACAACCGTAAGAATTCATTCTAGAATTACGACACATTTACGTGAAACAGTTGAGTTTTGTAGATTTTGATTTAATGAGAAATTATTGATGATGATGAACAAGTACAGCAAGGGACAGGACAGTCACTATGATAAATTTTCTGTCTACATGTAGTTATTTTTACTCGGAGTGAAATGTCTGGTATTTGTGAAAGCCCATGTCCAATATATAGACTGCATGATTGCCAGTATTGTTTTTGGTGAAACATGTCCAAAAATATATGAATACAATATAGGTTTTCATACTTCACTATTTTCCTTCAAGATAGTATGTACATAGAAACAGAAAGACTTCTAGACTAATGCTCAAACTTTCGACCATACTCTTACCAAATCAAGAATAAAACTGAGGGGTCACTCAGCAAATTGTGGTTCAAGGCCCCCACAAAGAGTCCTAGACCTTTCCACAGTGACAGTGTATGCTATGCTGCCCCCAGGGCAATGTAGGTACACTGAAACCCAGAAGAGGTCCTTGACTATCCCACCAACGTATCAAACCAGAAAAAGTATTGTAAAAATTTGAGAGTCCAAACATTTGTCCCAGAGGTACATGCTACCAAAATCAGTGAGTGACCAGCGACAGTTTCTCTACTGTCTATGGAGTGACACAGTGTGCCCGTAAGACAAGTAACTCAAGAAAGAAAAACTCAATACAACATGAAAGATCTTCTTGATGATTATTATTATATTACATGTTACTGGTATATGCATCGGTATAAGGTTGATTCAAAGAAATTTTCTGAAATTTCCGTATTGACTCAAAGAGTTCAGAAATTTTGTAAGTAAAAGGGTATTCTAGTGTGACATATCTGTCAAATATACTCAATAGGGCCATTGCTTTCTTCAGATAGTACCCTGCTTTTGTTTCCTGGGGTCACATTCTTTTTTCCGAACAAATGGAAAAACAATGTGTTGCACAATGGGTGATATGGCCTGGTATTATCCAAGTCTTGCTTACATCTGTGTAAATTGTCACATCTGTGGAATTCTCAAAAACATTTCTGAATTCAGTCACTCCTCTGAATGAGCATTCCAATAATTTAGTGAGTGTTTTAGTGAGAATTGTTGCCAGGTGTGTGTGCCGTTTATGTGTCAGAGGGACAGTATGTTGCATTAAATTGAACCAGACTTGAATCAATGATCCTAATGTGTACGACGTAATGTTTTTGCTTTATCTGTAAATATAATTTGGACGAAAAACTTCATGAGCCATACTATGGAAACTTTTATAAGGTTTATCCTGACTCATATCGGTATGTTTGTAAGATTTGGCAATATCAGCTTTTTGCTTCAAATTATTCCTATAGTTTCAGTCATGTGTGGTATGCATAGTTATGATTCTTTGTTTGAGACATTTGACAGTTGCTGTCATTTTACTGGGGAAAATTAGTGATACACAATCCTTTATGTACGTTCGACACTCCCATTTAAAAGGGCAGAAAGATACCACACAATACATCAGCTGACACTGAGAATGAGACACACTGCATCTTTGAAATCCATTAGAACTGTAACCTAATTTGTTATTGGTTAAGTGATAGCTACTGTCGTGTAACCTGATCCCCTATTGGCTCATTGTTGATATCCATCATCCATTCAGGTGTCACTTCTCAGAATGTTGTCTCTAATTAGCCCAGCCAGTGTTCTGTATAGTTGAAAGTACAGCAAGTTGCCTTCTATAGTTACCCCGTTGCATGCTATATCATATGTACTGTGAAACTCTGACTGGTATGGCTGTCAACTGATATTGTTGTTATCTCTGCACTTGATTCAGTCCAGGAAACAGTTGTTTTCTTCTTTCATTTTCTGCCAAACAGTCTTCTCAGCAATAACATCCTGGTTAGGCTCTCCATAGGATCCTTTCTAAAATTTAAGTTGATGGTGAAGACTATAAAAGGACACGTCTTTTGTGATTTATATATTACAATAATTGTATGTTTTGATTCCTACTCTTGCAATCTCAATATCAGAGGGCGAATTTTGCAAACGCCTGGATGCCACCTTTTTTCCCCTCTGCAATTGGTAGAAACTGGGGGAAATCTAATTTTAATTTTGTAAGATTTTTATCTTTTCTGTTTGTCAGTGTTGTTGTTTTTACAGATTATTTTCATTTGATTTTTTTTTTAATTACCTTTATAGAGTTCTTATTTACTATTTTTGTATGTATGTGGATGGTCAATGTGTCATCAGTGCTTGTCACCTGTGCATCCCATCCGGAGTTATGGTCAAAGGCTATGAAAATTTAAAAAAATATAAAATAGAATTTATTTTCACTTTCAAATTTACTTTGTCCCCCTTACCCATAACCTTAATTCTTCCTTATTGTCAGCCAGTATGTTTCAATGACAAATTTTAAGTTTTAAGATGTAAGATTTTATTCTGCAAGGATTAACCCTTTCACCCCCAGTTCCCTGTATACAGGTCCAACTTTACCATAGAAAACAATGGATTTGGGACAAACCATGCTGGTGAAAGGGTTAAACCTGCTGTGCCTGACAAAACATAGACACCTGACTTCAAGTTACGGCACATTGTTCATATTGGCATATGTTCTGCCCAAAAAGTTTTCCTCCAGTCATTGATATACATATATTTGACTAACATCTTAATCCAACAGTGCACTTAACTCTTTGAGTGCTGTAATTTTTCCCACCAAAATTTTAGTGCAACATTTTACCAATTTTTATTAACCTTTCTGTAATTTTTTGATAATTTTGGACTAAACAGACATCACATTTTGTTGGCCACAGTTTTTTATCAAAATTTTAGCAAAAATCTAAAAAAAAATTGACATGGCTATATTTTATAAAGGCAACAAAAATTGACTGTGGCACTCAAAGGGTCATTATCACCAAAAGCTATCAAGTATGATATTTGGTTTCAGTTTAAAGATCTTTTATGGTATCTGTATTCAGAGAGAACTGTTGATTTGATTGCATGGACCTTTCATGGATAAACTAACTTCCTGAAGACGGGCAATCATTGCAAATCATTAACTCCCACTCAACACCCATTCTCCCATTGAAATTAGAGATGACAACTCCTGCTATAAGTGCCCAAATCAACAGATAATCTGCTGGTTCAATTGACAAAAACTCCCACCAACGTAATTATGTGTTTGTCTCTCAACTTCATTTCAGATAAGAAAGCCAGCAAGTTTAAAGAATGGCTCGATTGTTCACATCTAGTTGAAACCAAACCCAACCCACTGGCAATGGAAGTTCTCAGTTACTTAGCATACGAAACTGTTGCCCAGGTAATGTCTGATCGAATTGTACTGTGTGGATAATCCACTTCCCTTTACAAAAATTATAAATGTTTGTGTGGTATGCAGGTCTTTAACCTGTTCACCCCCAATTCCCTGTAAACAGGTCCACAACCACCATTGATAACAATGGGTTTGGGCCAAACCATGGTGATGAAAGGGTTATTATAAACTCAATTAGCAGCAACTTTTGATGTGTTTCCTGTAAGTTTGCTATAATGCTTGTATAAAATAGTTTCCTAATCTATTCCTAAAATCATGTCACAATGTCCAGTATTTAATAAAATATAAAACAACAAGCAGGGAATAAAACCACTTTTTATGTCTTTTAAGATGGTTTGGACCCAGTGTTCAACATGTCAATTCATAACAGCCTTTATGTGTGTGATGCCCTATGTTATTATTGACAGCTGAATTCTGGTCCAGGCTGGAACTCAGTTGTCAACCATTACATGGTACATGTATGTAACATTCTCACTGAGTTGTGCTATCAAAAGCTAATGCTTTCTCTTTTAACGTACTTAAGTGATAGAGTCCATACATAAACTTACCTTTTAGAACAAAAATAATAAATTATCACAAGTTACATCTTTTGTCCCTTTAATTTCAGTACAAATGAATAACATTGATATTTTAGAAAGGAACTTTTATGTACTTTGAAGTACATGAATGAAATACCAGAAAGATTAAGGCCCAGATGTGGCACTGATGTCACTGTGGTATCATGAAAATGAGTATCTTTGATATTTAATTTGAGAAAACTTTGAAATATAGAATCTCATGTTTTCCATAGCATGTTTGAAAGATCACAGGGCAAGAGGCAGGTCACTGGCAATCAATCAAGTACAAGAACTTTAAATTGTTGGTGTGTGGAGTGTTCATTGGTGACTTGTGTGTGTATCTTGTCAGGGTATTGACATTTTGTTCAACTACTTCAACAGACACGATCATGACATATTGGAAAATGTCAGCAAGTTGAAATGTAAAATCTGCATAATCAAGTACAATATCAATATCGTCATCTAGATGGTTGTAACACTTCTGAACAGCTCTTGAGGGAGGATCAATATCTAGATAATTCTCAAGTTGCAAATCAAAGACGTATATCATTGTGAGGAAGGAGTGGGCCGATAACTGTACAGCAAGTGCTGTATTAGCTATCTGTGCCGATAATTATTATTATTGGCAGTCTGTACCATGAACCTTTCAAATCAAATCTGTGTTTCTCAGCTTCCGTCATCGCTGCAGATCTTCATGTAAACAGTCAGGTGTTTTCCAATCAAGCATGCAACTATAGAAGTGACAAGAGGAACCAGGATTAAACCTAAGCACTAATACCCACCCACGCTGCTCTTTACCAGTAATGATGTGAACACAAACCCATATCAGCTGTGTCGTGTGGACATTGAGCGTGATACATATCCTCCTCATCATCCTCACGACTTATAATGAAAGTAGAGACTTCCTCTTCCCCATACCTCCTCATGGACAAAACAGCAATGCATTCCCTACTTACTCCTGTCAGTTTTTTCATCCATGTTTGAACATCGTGAAAAAATCATTGTTCAACCAATTTTTCAGAGGCACTGAATCACTGATGCAAACACGTATCCTGACTACCAACAGTTACTTCATTGGCAAAGGAACAGAAAATCCACCTTGTGCTTGTACCAGTCTTAGACATTTGATTCAAAGACAAATCTTCCTTATTTCCCTTACATCCTTGATACCACTACAACGTTTATTGTCACTCATAGTACCTACTACAAGGGCAATTTATCAGAGGGTTATGAGGGCGTGTTAACACAAAGGACGGCGTAGTCAGCATATCGGTCTCACACAAACTGTTCTACTTTTTACATAGAACAGTAGTTGATGAGCGGTTTGCTGCCTGAAGTGTTTGTGAAGATATCTACTAAATAATGTTAGAAACTCAGCAAAATATATTGAAAAAGCATTGCTTCGAAGAAAAGAAAGTTTGTATAGGCTCACTTAGCATAATTTATACTTTTGCTATTGTGTATTGTACACCTGTTTTTCCCTCTGTTTTTGTTTTCAAAGTGACATATAAGTCCATTGGACTTGGAGAGTCTCTATTTACATTGTTACTTTTGTTGTAGAGAATATGTAATTTTGACCTCATGTCACTATAATAAACTAACTAACTAACTATCAGAAACACAATACGGTACTTTGATAATGCTGCACAGTGCTAGCACTTATCATATTTTTGTAGTTAACGTAGGTCAGTAATTTTGTGTAATATTGCATTACTGGAGAGAAAAATGAAATCTTCCGCCACCACTCCATTGTACATTGATTTCATTGTTCCTAATCCTATTATCGCAATGTACATTTTTCAAGTTTGCCAGAGTTTGAAAACAAGGAATTCTCCCATTTCTTTCCATTAGGTCGTTGATCTGTCACTGCTTGTACAGAGAGACATGGAAGCACAGGCCCATGATCCATTTATTCAAGCAACTCCACCAAGCTGTGTCAGCGACACAAGTCTTTACTCCCCATCCACACAAGTGAACATCAAAAGCAAGCCACCCCCTGCCTTAGACTCACCAAACCATTCCCCACCATCAACGCCGACAACACCGACAAGCAGTGTCATCTCACCGTTCTTGTCATCCTCATCAAACCTGAACATGTCCTTCAACAGCAACTCTTCCAACGGATCACTACAGCAGTCAAACAACAGCCAGTCAAGTGTTCAACAGAATCCGGTCACCAAAGCAAAGCCAAAGAAAAGGAAAAAGGTAAGTTCTTCCAAGGACAAGGTAGGCGAGCGTGAAAACATCGGTAAATTACAAGTAAACTCCAGGCTCTGCCAGAGTAACTATTCCAGCTCAAGTACGAGGAACAGCAACCTATACTTGCCCAAGGAAACTACTCATATCCATCATTACATGGATGTTTCCGATAGTAACTACAACCCCGTATTCCCTTAGTGACAGCCACCCAATTCCTACCTGAACATACCGGTACATTTCCAATTCTCTCAGTGGCCATTATGCCATTCCTTGTCAATAAAATAATTTCTTAATTGTATCACTGGTACTCAATACCTACCAGGTAGTTCAAATGGCACCAATGTGGCTCCAACTATGTAGTATGAAAGTTTTATATGGATAATTTCTGATTTGTATAGGTGGTACTCAATACCTGGTTCAAATAGAACCAATGCGACTCCAACCATGTAGTGTGAAAGATGGTTGTAAAGTTTGATATGATCTCTTTCAGAGTGGAGCAACATCCACATTAGAAGATAATGCTGGTGCTGCCAGTGGGAATGCCATACAGCCATTACACATCAGAGAAGCCATGAGGAGATATTACCAGAACATTGGACCAATGGCAGCATTCAGTGTAAGTATCACTTCCCAGGGATACTGAATAATGTCAACTCACTCATCACCAACTAAACTCATATAGTTTGACCTCAAAAGCCCTTCCCAAAATGACAGTTTTGAGTGCAAAAATCCAATGGCAAATTTACAATTTGAACTTCCTCAAAAGATAGTAAGTTACTGATATAGGTTGTTTGAAGCAGGTTTGTGAATGAGAAACATCTCAAAAGAAAATCTGGACGCTGATTTAGTTTTCTGTAGATACAACTTTCCATAACCCTAGCATAAATTTCCAGAAATTTGTGCCAGATGATTGAAAAAGAGCAGACTATAAACCTGTGGATGCAATGTGTTTGTTTGTCATGCATATGCCTGTATTTGCTATCTTTGTGTCAGTGTTTGTGGTCTCTGGTTGCAATGAATGGTTCCAGTGACAACAATGGTGCCTACATGATGCTATAGCTGCAGTTTTGAGTATCAAATCTATGGTTGCGTTGAGTTTGTGAGAAAAACCCCTTGCTACATCTGGAGTTACTGACATCTTGTTACAGAATAACTAATAGTATACATTTTGCCAAGGAGTTTTGGTATTACATATGTTGCATTGATGAACGTTGGGATGTCGTATGTGGCTCTGTTGAAAGCATATGCATATACACTACTGTGGGAATTGGCTGCATGGGGAATAAACATATGAGTGCATTGTCACAGGGTATACAGTGATTTTACTCAAAGATTTGTGTACAAGTACTTGTATCTATGCAGAGATGTTCCAGAATGGAGACTAACTTAACTACAGCTGACGACAGATTACTTGGAAAATCCCTCTGCATAGAATAGTCTTGTTGATTATTTATATTTTATTTCTGATTTTTCTCTGTAGAAACATTCATCGGTACCATTCATCATGAGGTTTCTGGGATGCTGAGGAAGTTCTCTCTGATGTGTGAAACCATTTTCTGTGGATGATCTTTGTCTGTACATAAAACACAATTTAAAGACTGAGCTTTGCCAATTAATCTTTTTCCCTATGTGAACTACACTGGGTATGTTCTAGTTTAACCCGTTCCAATTTTACCATGAACAGGTCCAGAGTCACCGTTGGAATCAATGGGTTTGGGCCAAACTGTGGTTGTGAAAGAGTTAAACTTATAAGCTTGAGACAATCTTTGTATCTACTCTGAAACTATGGCATATTTAAGACACATTTTGAAGTACAATGTAGAGAACAGAGTATAGAAAACAGAATGTAGTATGATGCCCATCGGAGCTTTGAAATTCTGGAACTTTTTTGTATCTTGCTTGAAAAAATGACAAAGGAGCTTTGACCAAACCAAGCCAGTGTCAGGATTAGAACCAACAGCTTTCAACAGATGAGACAGTTGTTAGCCTTCTTCCATGGATGTTATGTTAGATGATCCATAACAAATCCTTATTGTCTTTCCTTCAATGGATACTTGAAGCAACCTTGATAATTTTTGTTTTTAAGCCTTCACACCGCATCCTTCTGTGTGCATCTTGGTCTAGCCAAACATAATCTGTCCACCCCATTGTCCCACACATTCACCATTGAAATTGATGGGTTGTTTTGGGCTCAACCACAGTGATGAATGGGGTAAAACTCTAGCTTTCAAAAAACCTGGTCATGAAAGGGTTCAGACAGGATTTACACCTACGTAGATGTTTTGCCATGGTTTTAGAACAAACTTGTGAGAAAACGCCAGTTTTTATATCAATACAGATTAACACAGCAGAAAAAACCATCACTTGTATTTATGTCATTTTTATTGTAAATATAAGTAATAAAGCAGAAAATAGTCATTGTGTAAGTTTTTTGGTGTCAGTTCATTAATTTACATTTTTACGGCTTCAGAAATTTCTTCTGAAGAATCAGAGCTTCTTCAAAGCAGCGGCAGATGTTTTCTTCAAATATGTCCTGTTGACGTCCAGAATGTGTGACATTACAGTCACAAGACTTGGTGAAAACTGTCAATCAAAGAGGAAACAAAAATGACACAGAAATCCCTAGAGCCAAAGTTTCTATAGAAAATTTCACTGAAATTATCATGTTGTAAATATTATTTTATGAAATAGAAGAGGCGCAATATTACTGGCTATTTACTTCTTGCCACAAACTGAATTCTGAAATTTGACTCTTTCATCAATTTCTTGCCAGCATCTCAATGAAATGTATGTGGGTGGGTTTCACATTTCTCCAATTTTCAGCAGTGTGCGTCTTTTGCTTGTTGACATCATATGGTGCAACATTAGTGATCACGATTTTCTGACAGCCAAGGGTTAGTGAAGTACCCCGCTTTATTCAGGGACATTTTTTTTTTTCTCCTTAAAGTAGAAATGACGACGAAATGGGAGAATAAGTTGAAGGAGATGGACATTCGATACACATAGTTAATAGGACACCATAATCAAAACACTTTCTACTCAATAAAATAAATTCACTAGTTCAAATACATATTTTTCAGATTGCCTGGACTATCAATGAAAACGTCTGAATCCAGAATGTATCACACAAAGATGTGATATCTGTGTATATTCACCGAAACTACCTGAACAGAACCTACCTGTTTTCCATATTTGTTGATTGTCGTCAGCAAGACTTTGCCAAATTTCAAACACTTCTGTTGTGATACCCCGTGATGTTCCAACAGGGACAGAAACTTTGTCAAAGTGCCTTCATCTAGATCCAGCTGTCAGTCAAAAAAAGATGAGGGATTTTTGGTAGAGGTCAAAGGTCAGTTCTGCTTTATAACAGATTGCATACTGCATACAAGTATTGTCCCAATGGTGTAAAATGTGTGTATTAATTTGATTCAGGATTCTACATACACCCATTTTCTAATCCTATTCTTATTCACTGATGAGCCCTGTTTTCCTGTTTTGCTATGAACACCTGTTTGCAACTTTAGTCCCATTATACAACCTCCGCAAAATTTAGAAAATGAAACAAAAAATTTTCTGTTGCCCTCCTCTGAGTAGAAATGTGAAGTATGTGTGTTATTTGTCATGATAGAAAAACAGTATCTCCCGACATTCTAGTTTTAATGTTTTGACCCTGTTTCCTCCTGAATACACCCACACAACGAAATCATTTTCTCAGTGTGATGTTGAGAGGTCACACAGAAATGCTGTGGTGAAAAGCGCCCTCAGTCATCAACACCTACCTTTGTGTTCAGCAAGGTCTGGAAAAGTAGACTGGTTGACGGATTCCACTCCATGTCTATGTTGCACAGTGACCTGTAATTTGTGATGAAAATCCAATGAAATCAAGAGGCACATGCTTTTTTGAAACACAATCTACATAACAACAACAGAATATTAATCTCACAGTGATACGTGTTACGATCAAAACAAGCAATAATATCTCATTTAACTTTAACAGCTATTTGTTGGTCAATTCTTTCTTGCAAAGAGTATTTTAATAAATTGCAGAAAGTTAAAAGTGTTCAAAACGAAGTTGTTGATACAGAGCATGTGGTCTGCATAAGATATTAATTCATGACAGAAAGATAAAAACTCTTTTAGACAAGTCATCGTTGATGACACAGTCCCCACTTGTTAATAATGGGTACTTTGATTACATGTCCTCAGAGAGGATAGAGTCCTCTTCATTAATTAGGTCTGTGATAA
>LD344066.1:268438-284427 GCA_001465055.1 Ptychodera flava | reverse complement strand
TTTACATTTAATACATTTAATACATTTTTTACATTTATGTCACGAAAGGTCTGCACGAAATACATTCCATGGTCGGGTCGGGACGGGTCTAGCTGGGCTTGCACGAAATACATTCTTTACATTTAATACATTTTTTACATTTATGTCACGAGAGGTCTGCACGAAATACATTCTTTACATTTAATACATTTTTTACATTTAAGTCACGAAAGGTCTGCACGAAGTACATTCTATGATCGGGTTAGGTTTAGCTGGGCTTGCACGAAATACATTCTTTATATTTAATACATTTTTTACATTTATTACATGAAAGGTCTGCACGAAATATATTCTTTACATTTAATACATTTTTTACATTTATGTCACGAAAGGTCTGCACGAAATACATTCTTTGGTCGCGTCGGGTTTGGCTGGGCTTGCACGAAATACATTCTTTACATTTAATACATCTAATACATTTATTACATGAAAGGTCTGCACGAAATACATTCTTTACATTTAATACATTTTTTACATTTATGTCACGAAAGGTCTGCACGAAATACATTCTATGGTCGGGTCGAGTTAGGCTTGGCTTGCACGAAATACATTCTTTACAATAATACATTTAATACATTTTTTACATTTTTTACATGAAAGGTCTGCACGAAATACATTCTTTACATTTAATACATTTTTTACACGAAAGGTCTGCACGAAATACATTCTTTACATTTAATACATTTTTTACATTTATGTCACGAAAGGTCTGCATGAAATACATTCTATGGTCGGGTTGGGACGGGTCTAGTTGGGCTTGCACGAAATACATTCTTTACATTTAATACATTTTTTACATTTATGTCACGAAAGGTCTGCACGAAATACATTCTTTACCGGCATTTAATACATTTTTTACATTTATGTCACGAAAGCTTTGCACGAAATACAATCTTTGGTCGCGTCGGGTTTGGCTGGGCTTGCACGAAACACATTCTTTACATTTAATACATTTAATACATTTTTTACATTTAAGTCACGAAAGGTCTGCACGAAATACATTCTTTACATTTAATACATTTAATACATTTTTTACATTTATGTCACGAAAGGTCTGCACGAAATACATTCTATGGTCGTGTCGGGTTTGGCTGGGCTTGCACGAAATACATTTAATACATTTAATACATTTAATATCCGTACGAAATACACCGAACTCTCTGGTCTTTCTCGGGAGTTATCGGACATCATCGGAAGTTTGGGCCGGTCTTGCACGAAATGCATTTTTTACATTTAATACATTCTTTACATTTTTTTACATTTGGGGGCCTACATGAAAGGTCTGCACGAAATGCATTTTTTACGTTTATAACATGAAAGTCTGCACGAAATACATTCTTTACATTTAATACATTTTTTACATTTATGTCACGAAAGGTCTGCACGAAATACATTCTATGGTCGGGTCGGGACAGGTCTAGCTGGGCTTGCACGAAATACATTCTTTACATTTAATACATTTAATACATTTTTTACATTTTTTACACGAAAGGTCTGCACGAAATACATTCTTTACATTTAATACATTTTTTACATTTAAGTCACGAAAGGTTTGCACGAAATGCATTCTTTACATTTAATACATTTTTTACATTTATGTCACGAAAGGTCTGCACGAAATGCATTCTTTACATTTAATACATTTTTTACATTTATGTCACGAAAGGTCTGCACGAAATACATTCTATGGTCGTGTCGGGTTTGGCTTAATTGGCTTGCACGAAATACATTTAATACATTTAATACATTTAATATCCGTACGAAATACACCGAACTCTCTGGTCTTTCTCGGGAGTTATCGGACATCATCGGGAGTTTGGGCCGGTCTTGCACGAAATGCATTTTTTACATTTAATACATTCTTTACATTTTTTTTACATTTGGGGGCCTACATGAAAGGTCTGCACGAAATGCATTTTTTACGTTTATAACATGAAAGTCTGCACGAAATACATTCTAAGGTCGGGTCGGATCTAGCTGTGCTTGCAGGAAATACATTCTTTACATGTAATACATTCTTTACATTAAAGGTCTGCACGAATTACATTCTTTACATTAAATGCTTTTTTTCATATCATGTCCGCACAAGCTATCAGGACTTAGTTGGGAGGGACGGTCCGACCTTATCGTGAGTTTAGGCGGGCCTTGCCTGAAATACATTCTGTACAATTAATACATTTTGTCGTAACAATGTCCGCACGTAAGACACGTTACAGGGGCCGTGGTTTAACTATCTGGACTTCGACATGACCATAGGTGTGAATGGGTGCTGCATAACAATACATTATGTAACACTTTGTCTTGCCAACCTTGTTCTGAGCATTCTCTCAGCGGTAATGTACATTATGCTAGGACAATTTTCGCCCATTTTGAACTTTTACAAGCCATACTACAACCTGCCCTGAGCTTATGATATATTTCGTGCAGAACCTTCATGCCATCAATGTAAAACATGTAAAAGTGTATAAATTGTAAAGAATGTATTAAATGTAAAGAATGTATTTCGTGCAAGCCCATCTAGACCCGGCCCCGATCATAAAATGTATTTCGTGCAGACCTTTCGTGTAAAAAATGTAAAAAATGTATTAAATGTAAAGAATGTATTTCGTGCAGACCTTTCGTGACATAAATGTAAAAAATGTATTAAGTGCAGACCTTTCGTGTAAAAAATGTATTAAATGTATTAAATGTAAAGAATGTATTTCGTGCAAGCCCAGTTAGATTCGACCCGACCATAGAATGTATTTCGTGCAGACCTTTCGTGACATAAATGTAAAAAATGTATTAAATGTAAAGAATGTATTTCGTGCAGACCTTTCGTGTAAAAATGTATTAAATGTATTAAATGTAAAGAATGTATTTCGTGCAGACCTTTCATGTAATAAATGTATTAAATGTAAAGAATGTATTTCGTGCATGGATAAATGTAAAAAATGTAAAACGTGCAAAATTCTTGACTACTGGCCATGGATGTTGTGCCTTGGATACATTGTTGCCATGGGTCGTATGGGTCCCATACGACCTTTGAGCACAGTTCCGACGACTATATCCCTTTAATAGAACGCCAAAAATTTTCATGACAGTTAGTAATCAAAACAGTTTCTACACTATAAAATAAATTCACAAGCTCAAGTGCATATTTTTGTGATTGCCTGGACTATCAACAAAAATGTCTGAATTGAGAAAGTACCACCCAAAGATATGATATCTGTGTATATTCACCGAAACCACCTGAACGGAACCTACCTGTTTTCCGTATTTGTTGATTGTCGTCAGCAAGACTTTGCCAAATTTCAAACACTTCTGTTGTGATACCCCGTGATGCTCCAACAGAGACAGAAAAGTTGTCAAAGTGCCTTCATCCAGATCCAGCTGTCGGTCAAAAAAAGATGAGGGATTTTTGGTAGAGGTCAAAGGTCAGTGCTGCCTTATAACAGATTGCATACATCATACAATTATTGTCCCAACAAAAGTGTGAAATGTGTGTATTAGTTTGACTCAGGATTCTACATACACCTGTTTTCTAATCCTATTCTTATTCACTGGTGAGCCCTGTTTTCCTGTTTTGCTATGAACACCTGTTTGCAACTTCAGTCCACCACCTCGGCAAAATTTAGAAAATGAAACAAAAAATTTTCTGTTGCCCTCCTCTGAGTAAAAATGTGAAGTATGTGTGTTATTTGTCATGATAGAAAAACAGTATCTCCCGACATTCTAGTTTTAATGTTTTGACCCTGTTTCCTCCTGAGTACACCCACACAGCAATGAAATCATTTTCTGAGCGTGATGTTGAGAGGTCACTCAGAAATGCTGTGTTGAAAAGCGCCCTCAGTCATCAACACCTACCTTGGTGTTCAGCAAGGTCTGGAAAAGTAGACTGGTTGACTGATTCCACTCCATGTCCATGTTGCATAGTGACCTGTAATTTGTGATGAAAATCCAATAAAATCAAGATGCACATGCTTTTTTGAAACACAATCTACATAAAGACAACAGAATATTAATCTCAAAGCGATACATGTAACAATCAAAACTAGCAAAATAATACCTCATTTAACTTTAACAGCTATTTGTTGGTCAATTCTTTCTTGCAAAGAGTATTTTAATAAAGTGCAGAAAGTTAAAGTGTTCAAAACGAAGTTGTTGATACAGAGCATGTGGTCTGCATAGGATATTAATTCATGACAGAAAGATGAAAACTCTTTCAGAAAAGGTATGAAATGTGAAAATTCATCCCCCACATGTACAGATGGTAGCATCAATATTTCAGAGAAAGCTGTATGGAGACAGATGCAATATTTGCAAGAAAATACAAACATCATTTCACTTCTGTCAAGTCATGAATATCATATTCTGCCACTTTATGATACCCTCAATATTTGATGCACTATGAAATAGACCCCCATGAATTTTTAATCTGTGGTTTTTGTTTTGGTGACTATGTAGAAGATGAATGCGTCACTACAAAGTACATGTGTGAACAATCTCTGCTTCTGAAGAAAATACCTATATAAGTGTAGTCTCATCTCTCCACTCAAAGTCTCCCTAGTCAATCTGGAAATTACATCCACCTGAGGACTTCCCAGGTCACTGCATGCTATGGGTACAAGTACACCCTCTATGGCAGGTTTGGGAAATGATTCACAGAATTTGACAATGGACATCAGCAGAGATCTAGATGCATTCTGTTGTAGTTGCTGCAGCTAGTAAAACAAACAAATTGCTGTAAGACTAAGAAATCATTTCAATCCAATAACATTCAAATATTCAAGGAATTCTCCAGATCTGATCTTTTCACAGAAAGATATTCAAAGCACAGCATAATAGTGCAACATACAACTCTCAATATGTGCAGCAGAATTACAATAATTTTCTTTGATGGTTTTGTCGTAATTTTAGCCAATGGGTGAACTGTACATAGCTGACTGAGAATTGTAACAATCAACTATCAGACTGGTTAATATGAGTTTGGACAATTTTTTCACAAAACACAGTAACAGAAGATTTGGAGATGCTCTCAAACATTGAATATAATATGGGTTGACCACGTACTGGATATGAATTGCATCTGATTGACCAAACACGGAATTAGTTCCACTACAGTCATTCAACTATCTTCAGTCACAGTGGAGCTAACCAGCTGATAAGTTCATTTTAATGACAATATAAAAGTTAATATTGAGAAAAATTTCATTGATAACTTTCAACAAATAGCACATTGTCGTAAACCACCCACCGCTTTATGGCAACAGCTTGGTGCTACTCTCAAAGAAGTTTTGTGTAGGTCTGCAGAGCGGAAATTATGCTCTGGCTTGCGAGAATGCAAAAAACATTGCTGAACAAAAGAATACTCCACAAATTTCTGCTATCTGTCGTTGACTAATTAACATGTTATAAATAGCAGGGTGCTTCCTGTGGTGTAGTGCGGATTTCAACAGGATGTGGAAAGAGAGGTTATAAAAATTCATTCAGAAGCAACTCTAACACCTTCATACTTTGACCACACACTCAGTACCTTGTCAAGGAAGCAGTGTTTAGCAATAACACAGCAGTTACTGAAACTGGGCTCTGGATTCAGATTGCAGATCACATGACAAAAATTATGAAGGAAGGTTTCTGAAGAACTTGACAGTTCCATTTGAGTGCATATGGACTCCACCTGTTGAGATAATGGTAAAATCTGATTCAGAATTTGAACTTGAATGAAACACCATTGACATGGTTTACTTATGACTGGATGGAAGTTGTTAATTAAACATACGACAAATGCAAATAGAAAGTTGAAAACTGTATATTCAGAACAAGTTTTACAACCTTATTACATACATATATTTATGTTACATTATATTACCATGCCATGTCCATTGCATTTTAATTGGTCGAGCTGAACCATGTGACTGACCACAAATACACAGTAATGGTTTTTTTTACATGCCCGTGAAAATGAATAATATTATAAACATAGTAACTTTACAGCTAAAACAAAAATTGTGATTTGCACAAAGACCATAATCAATCACAAAATAAAATGGAGCACATGTGGGCCAAGTTTAGACACTTTTTTCAAAAAAATCTCCAGATTTGCAAAATTTTTACAGCACTACTCACTGGGGCCCCGTTGTCGTTTGCATTGGAAATTATTGTACATTTTGACGTTTTTGGGGGGTTCATTGATAATATAATGGAAATAACAGACTCCCTGCTGACCATTAATGTTTATTTATGGGCGCGGGCTCGAGGAAAGCCAAAATTGATGGGCTCGGGTTAATATTTGGCTTTCCTCTCGCCCTTGCGCATAAAAAACGTTAATGGTCAGCGCGTCACCAGTTATTTCTATATTATGTATGAAACCAAACTCATCATACAATACAATGCTGACTTCAATTAGCAACAACCTTTTTGAATATTACATTCTTGTCTAATTGACTTTTTAACAGAAGTGTCCTTCATTTTCTCCTAATTGTATTCACATTCATAATACACACAGGAAGTGATCACTTTACCTTGGACCCAAAACATGCATCAGTGACTGTTATACTAGAAGACATACATTTCGCTCAAGAAATTCCCCATGTTTTATCAAAATCACATGGCTCGTATCCCACAATACCTCAGGACAAGTACAGTGACATAATGACTGAAAAAGAAAAAACTGATGCACAATATTTGACAAGCAGTATCATCTGTAAAAAGTGCTGATTAAAGTGGGTTTTCTGGATTCAAAGATGAAATCTTCACACCTTCAACTTATTATAATTCATTTTACCTGCTGAGCTGTAGAAGTAGTGAAAATTTCCATCTCTGTCAGCGTCTGTGCTTCATTTCCATCAATTGCTTCTATCAATCTGTTTAAAGCAACCTGATAAGAAATTAAATCCATCAAACCTTTAAAAAGTTTTTCTATGACAATATCATGCTTTTACTGCATAATCTGAGGTACATGAATATGCAATGATGATGAGTCATTAGTATGAAATTTACATATTTTAGGATAACTTTTTAATACATTATGCATAAATGAATATTAATATGCACATATAAGATTCTAGGACTGTAGAATCTTTAGAAGTAGCATCAGAATAAAGTAAACTTATGTCAGTTTTTTACCAATTCAAAACCTGCATCAGTGGGTTTGCGAAGGGCGGTAAGCAGGTAAATGTTACCAGGGTTCCCAGTCATTTTAACAGGGTTCCCCTTGGTATAGCAATAGAATCAGATCGGGGGACAGTAGCAATGTTACCGGGGTTCCCAAATCATTTACTGTTATTCCCCAACCTTAGCAAAAACACTGTGCATTATCAAATATTTGATGATGACATCCTACCTTAGTCTCATCATCAAGTTGATTTGTCACTATCTCAGTCTCCATGGCAACATCATCATTCACAACTGATTCATTCCTCTGATTGGCATCTATCTCCATCACATCTGGTGAGTCATCTTCCTCATCCTCATCAGAACTCGAACTGATAACAATGACATCATCAGTTGACGGAGGTTTGCTAACCAAACAGGGTGAAATATCTTTTGTTTTTTCAATCTCATCTTGTTTGGATACAATGTCATCTGTCTGCATATCAATAGTATCTTGCTCTTCAATTTCTGTTTTCACAATCTGACTTCTATTGGTGTTCACATTTACTTCAGTGAAAGTAGCAGTAACTTCATCCTTTTGTTTAAATTGTGACAGGTATCCTGGCAACCATTCAAATTGCTGCTTTTCATTACCATGGTTACTATTGTTAATTTCTTTGCATAAATCTGAAAAGTTTGATGAAAATGGATATTCCTGCAGAAAATCAATGTTCGACTTTCCACTACTTCTTTTCTGAAGAACAAGTTGAAGTTGTTTGACCAGAAATTGCATCCATTCATCATGAAATGTTTGTCTTTGCAAGGCTTCTACCAAGTCTGTTAGATCTTTGCTTAGAATATTTTCTTGTTGTTGGAGAAGGAATGACATCAAATTCCTCTGAATATCAACTGGATAAAGGAGCAGTTCTGGTTTGCTGTAAAGTAACAATTGCACGAATAAATCAAATCAAATCAAATCATCATCGTCATCATCATCATCGTCATCATCATCATCATCATCATCATCATCATCAAATCACCATTGTAATTTTCACATTCATCATCATTGCTATTGCCAGCATCATCATTCATTCTATCACAAGTCAAAGGACCTCAGTTCTAGCAAAGTAATAGGTACCCGTGTGTACTGCATGTGTTCTGGTGATTTCCTTAAATTTGCCATAAAACTCTACACACGTGAAAATTTCTGCATATACTTTCTCTCTCGCTCTGGGGTATATGACTTCACTCTGTGTGAAAGTTAAGTGCATGATCTTTAGTGGTTTCCCGAAACACACTTACAACAGAAGTTGTTTTTCTTGACCTAAAACTGGTACTTCTCTGCAAAGTGAGGTCATAAAGTTTGTCCACGACAGATTCGATTGTTCCAGCAACCAGTACTGAGCCGATAAAATCGGTTTATCAGGTCTGCTTAGTGCTCCGATTACACCCTGCCACTCTCTCGGTAACTTCAGTATAAGATCTTCCATCTTCGATCACTCAGCTCAGATAGGTTATAGTAACTGGTTTACTCCGGAGAAAACTCCAACATTGTGAATAACCCGCCATGGTGATTACCATGCCTCGTTTTCGGTCTGAAGGGGTATCCCATACCCCCTAGCTGCGTACCATCTACAAGTACAAGCATGAGCAGGGGTAAAGTGGACGTATTCTACACGAGTCTCCGCTAATATTAACCGGTTTTGTCATGTATCTCGATGTAGATAAAACTATAGCAATGGGGAAAGATCGATGAAACTGAAACCCGGGGCCAAACGTGATTCTGAAAAAGTTGAGGAGCTAGGGAGTTAGAGAAAGAAGTCGCTAGAGGTCGCTGCTCGAGGAGAAGGTAGGCTTGGCTGTTCATGTTGGCTTGTTCACTAGTTTTCATAGCTGTCGCCACCGGCTGCAATAAGCCCCTGTGCGACAGTTGTTGCCCGAGGGTCGTCGTATTCTTGGGCAACATTATTTTTTGCAGCTAACAAAAGACCTACCATTTTGTCTGAATTTAATATTTGTCAGCTTGTAGAACATTGCATTATCACCTTTACCAACAGTGAAATGTTAATTGCTGTGTTGCCAACTGTTGCAGTGTTGGGGGCAAACTCAACCTTTATCTGTCATAGACCACGGTCCTTCCACAAACTGAGCGCAAAAATTTGAAGTATTTTTCAATGCCAATACAAGGCATAAGGTACTTAAATTTGTGCCAAATCGACAATGAAACTCAGGCTGTCTTACTATATGACTCTTTGAAATGGATATTGAGTCTACAAAATCTATACAGCAACTCCATAAAAAATACTTCAATTGAATATGTTGCAATCTGTAGTCAAGATTTTTTCCCGTCATATTCCATATATATTATAAGCAAGGTGATACTACCACCACATTGAATACTCAAATACAACCACTTTTCAACAAAAACAGACTTTATTCACAGAAAAAAAGGTCACAGGTTCCCTTTTATATATATAAAAAGGTTCAGTTCCTTTGCATTTAAAAATGGTATTTACACACTGGTTAATAAGAGTTATGCTTGTGTTTTTACAGTACCATTTATGTACAGTTTAATATCCTTATAATCACAACGCAACAACATATACTTAAGATGCAGTTGTTCACCGGTATAGCTTCTATCACAAAGGTAATAGTAGAGAAGGGTCTTAAAAATGTCCATTGCAGTTTTTGAGCTATGCTGATCGATGTTGGATTAATTGCTCAGAGTGGCGCATATCAACATGATAACCGACTTAATGTGAACGCTTGAAGCTGGAGAAGTCTACGCAATAAATAAATTTCTAGAGATCAATTTCAGGGTCATACAAGTTGATAATGATTTGCATAATTTGAGTAAGATCACAATGTCTTTGTGTATGTGTGATGTATCACATCAAATTGGACTTCTCGTCGTAGGGAACAATGTAAAATACCGTAATAATAGATATGGCCTTCGAGAAATATGAGATTTGAGACTGTCAATGATAGAGCTCTATTTCATGTATTTCTCTGTTTGAAATGTACAAATTTTTTATTTCACTGGTACACTTTAGAATTACATCCATAATTTCATAAATATGACAAAAATTATGTTACAGGTGTGTCCTTTTTTCAATTTTTTTCTTGAGATAAAATGATAAATGTTTACAAGTCCATAGATGATCAGATTGCAGTTCTACAGTAGTGCTTGTTTGATCAGCTGTTTTTTCTCAGGCGTCAACTGTTTAGGGAATTCAATGTCAAACTGGATGTGCAGGTCTCCCCTCTCCGCTGGGTCCTTAGAAATTGGCATTCCTTCACCCGGCACCACTTTCCTGTATCCTGGCCTGGAAATCAAAGCAAAATTATTTCCTTATTAATGAAAAGAACAAAATTGTGTGACAGACTACTTTGTCAAGTCCAAGCTGTGTTACCTGTGATAAACACTGACCCTAAATTTAACCTAAATCATTCGCTCAAATCAACCAATTATTCAGGATTGGATTCGTAATTCATACACATTATTCGATAGACTATAATTAGGTTGAATGACACAGAATACATTTAATGATTTCATGTCTTTCACTTCATTTTAGGGACTCTTGCTTGTAGAAAATACGCTTACTTACAATATTCAACTGCACTTGATTTGTTACACGAAAGTAAATACATGAAATCACATTGCCTGTATCATCAAAAGAGGGACCATGATCAAAGAGATGTTGAAAACTCCAATAGTTCCCTATTTCATGCAGGATGAAATCAAAATGACATATGCAGCCCTATACAGAAGAATCATCAACAATTTTAACGAAGCTGGTTTATACTTACATGATAATATCATTGATGGGAATATTGAGTAATCTTCCATCTAATGTCGGTATTTCCACATTGCAACCTGTCAGTGCTTTGCCCAGTAAAACTTTGGCTGTAAATACAAGGTTATTGCCTTCTCTCTTGAACCTTGGGTGTGGCTTATCCCTGACAATAAATACAATGTCTGCTGGGATGTTATTGGGTCCCTGATCTCCCTCCTCTGGGAATGTTATCCTTGTGCCTTCCCTCCAGCCCTTCTTGACGTGAATGGTCAAAATTTTATCACGGATACTTGATGTGTGACCATCTTCATTCATTACCTAGGTAACAGAGATGAAGGAATAAAAGTTACAATTTCAAAATAAAATTCCATTTTATATGCGAGGGTAAAATTTCTCAGGATATTCACCACATGTATTTGTCATTAATGCATTAGTAATAGGGGTGGTCAAATCAACAGAGAAGAAAAACTTGTAGAGACTACAGTAAGTCATCTCATAGGCAGACAACTTCCATTTGGTACATGTAGCAAATGCTCTAACAATCATTGGTTGATTACAATTGAGTTGTACTCTCTGATTGGCTGTCTTTCTATCTCATTCTTGATATCTATTCTATTTCCTCATTGGCTAGCCAGCTATGTATCTCCAAGTGATCAACAACAGTTCTATAGACTCACTCTTCTTGAGATTTTCATCTTCTTGATGCATCCGTGGAACACCTCTTCAAGTGAGAGCACCAGGTCTCTTTCAATTGGTGGGTCCTTCTTCTTCCTGCCCCGTCCCTGAAGTCCACCAAATCCCATACTCAGATCACCGTCAATACCATCAAAGAATTCTGAACAACGATATGACATCAACAAATTGAATTACTGTCATTGTGAATCATGGTGTGGAGCTTGAATTAATGAGCTGTATTTTTGAATGTGTTTGTAGGACATATTTACATCTTTATGTAGATAGGTATGAAGACCTTTATGTTGAATGTACTTTCAGAAAGTATAAATGAGTAGCTACTATTGGCACTATAGAACTGACGGTATTAATTGTTTATTAATACTCAGTAATAGGAGGTGAGGTCGCATACAAAAAATACATATCTTAATACAAAAATTATAAGCCACCATGACAAATGAGTACATAAAAAAAGCAGGTAAAACAATGGGTCACAGTATAAATCAACAAAAATTTCCATATCTGTGAGAGTAACACTGCATTTAGTTTAGTAGATTGTTATCATTATCTACCTGATGGCGATACATACAGTGAAAGTCAGAATACCTAGTTTGGTTGAGAGTAAGAGAGCTGAATGACCTACCAGCAAATGGGTTGTCACCACCAAAGAAATCACGGAAGACTTTGTGTGAATCGCCATGGAATGTGTAACCTTCTGTCCAGGCACCAGCCTCACCACTGCCTGATGGCACACCATTCTTCAAACCCTCTTCACCAAACTGATCATAAACCGCCCTCTTCCGTGCTATAAAAAACATAAAAATACTCTGCATTTGTATTTTTCCGTATTTTGAAAAGGAAACAGATTTGATGTCCATTTTTTTCAGTTTCTGAGCCTCATCATTTTTGCAAAAGTAATGCTTGATTACCTAGGGTAACCAACTTGACCAGCTATTGATATTTAACTAGTTGTCGCCTTGGTTTAAACAATGTTGCTACTCTGTTTGATGTACCTGTAGCATTTAGCACTATTGTGTCGGTGGAGGTTTCATACAAATTATCAGGAAGTCGGATAAAGGAAAACAAAAAATGTTCTTCAGATAATAAGGCAACCATAACAAGAACAGAAATATCACTTACGATCACTGAGGACATCATAAGCTTCAGCAATTTGTCTGAACTTCTCAGGTGCAAATGGCTCTTGATTTTTGTCCGGATGGAACTTCAATGAAAGTTTTCTGTATCTGATTAGGAAGAGAAGAGATTAGAATTTAAAAAATTACCATTCAACGTTATCATTTGATCTTCTTGACAGTAGTGTATGAAGCTGTGCATTATGGCCTGTATATTGTCAGCATTAACACCGCTTGCCACCAAAGAGTGTTAAGACTAACAGTGGTACGATTAGCAGATCATGGTCTCCATAGAGAGTTGTTGCACAAATGGATTGTTGAAGCTGTGTTTTGTACTGAGAACATGGTTTGATCCATCACTAACAACCAACTTTAGAGTACGATTTTTTTGTATATTTGAAATCCTTAGTAAATGCTGTATGTACTGCTGAGCAAATCTGCCTTACGTGTAATAGATGAATAGAGGTATCAGGAATCTGAGTAGGCATTATGTTTTAGTAGGTACTCAGTCTCAGAGAAAAGGTTGACTTGACAATCGCAACAGATGAGTGAAAAACCTGATGTCTGTTCAAAACAATATTACAATGCTTACCAAATTGTCTGTTTTCAAATAAGTCATCTAAATGCGAGAGTTTTCTGTATTTTAACTAAAATTTAAATTGTTGTTGAACGGCTCACTTGTAACATTGTCACAGGTGTTAGCAGGACTCATGAGTCCCTGTCTTTAGCCCCTGTCTTTCAGTCGGAAACAAATGATTATACTTTGACTGTAAGAAACAATCTCCAAAACTTACTGTTTCTTTACGTCGGCGTCGGTTGCACTTCTCGTCAAACAAAGTATGGCGTAGTAATCTTGCCCCATTTTGTTTTGCCACTGAAAGTAATAACGAATTCCTGCAGAATGATGTGTTCCTCTTCACGGTATCCTCACAAAATGGTTCCACTGTTTGTGTGCTTTGTTGCTAGGATTCTCCAGATCACCGTTGGGGGCGCATGCGACAGGGTGCAATATTTTCATTTATAGGAATGAATTTTACGATTCAATAGATAAATACCAACTATGAATATTTTTAAAGCGTTACCGTGAGAAGGTGCATGACAAAAATTTAGAAATAAAGTCGTAATCGTGGACAGGAACGTATATTTTCAGACCGAAGGTTTCTATGTGAAATCTTTCACCTTTGACCTTTCAAGGAAAAAATAAGTTGTGTATTTTCAGTTAAAGCTAAACAAACTTTTATTGCACTTGACGTCAAATAATAGAGCTAAAGATGTAGAAAATCAATAAAATCCAACTCTTAATGTATTTTAAATTTGGATCTAATTTTTTTATTATATAATAGATCAGAAATAATAATTATGAATCTGTCAATCGGAACTCTTAGTTACGCGATGCTTTCAGCTACTGAAAGCTTGGCAACAGACTGGCAAAACAACATGGCAGCCAGCGTACGATCGTCAACCTGATCAGAAACCACTTTGATATCGTGAACTTTTGTGAGGATTTTGTGACACTGCTAGGTTCGCCATGGAGAACGATATAGCAGGTGTCCGAATAGATCCACCAGTCGTAGAATTTGTCGATGCCGGGGCAAATGTACTCCATAGCATTGTGATTACCGTTCAAAATATTAGCAAGAGCAGCAAAGTGTTGAAGTTTCATAGGCCAACAACGAATGTAAGTATATTGTTAGTCAATCGTTCTGGCCCAGATCACTCCTCGGATCTCAAATCTTCTCACATCAAACCGCAAATATCAGCTTCTTATAATTTTTGAATTAACAATTTTGCAGCACGTTTCCAGTAACAAAATAACCGCCCACCACTGTGCACAGTAATACAATATGACTCTATGAGGCCAGGCCGTGGGGACAGGCTGTACGTCCCTCATCAATCGAGCTAGAAGATGGTGGAGCTAGTACGCGGTCCTCAGTGTGTCCGCAAACTGCCAAACAATTGACAATTATCCTTGCGATAGATGGGTTCAAAGAATATCGCCATCGAAGATGTTAATGTCAAAACAGGTTATTGGCACCTCAAATGCATTCACTGCACAGGGTGACAAAAAGCCTATTTACTAATGCCTTGCAAGGTGATAATACCTTCTTGGATCAAAAGCATCCAATATTAACTGATTTATCACGTTAAAACCCTTCATACCTCAATCTGCAGGATTATAGGTTTTTAAACGTTGTTGTGACCAGTTGTTTTTTCTGTTGCAGAATTTCCGTCTAAAAGTGAGGAATCCAGACAAACCAATTGCACCAGGCTTGGAATTGAAAGCGACTATAGAATATTTCACAGATGTACCAAAAGATTGTCACGACAGAGTGATATTATTAGTTGATGATGACGTGATTGAAATTCCCCTATTTGCGTAAGTTATAAGTAACAGTGATACAAATTATTGCTAATATTTAAAATGGTTTGACTGCCAATAGTTTAGTACTGTGCATTTCAGTATACACTATACTACGTCAGAAAGTAGAAAACAGGAATCCGAAAGTTCAATTTTTGGATAGTACTTACTATAGTACTATTCCTATTAAACTATGCATCAAAGTTACTAGCATAGGAAGGAATATTCATGCATAGATTTTAATTTAATAATACAACTTTATTTATTTATTAATTAACCTTTTCAGGCCAGACTTTCTGGTAACTTACTGAAGCTATTCCTATATATATATATATATATATATATATATATATATATATATATATATATAGGGTTTAAGCCTGAAAGGGTTAATTCATTCATTCATTCATCATTTACTGATTCATTGATATATTTACTGTCATATTTATATATAGTTACTGTCCACAACCACTGTTGGAACTTGAAGGGCCAGTCGACTTCGGTGCTGTCACTGCAAACCATCGAGTATTATCCAAGGAAATATCTCTCTACAACCATGGCTCTGTGTCAGGTGACTTCAAAATCAAATATGATGGTCCACAGCCAATTGTTATTCTTCCTAACAGTGGAACTGTGCGACCAAAGACGGCACAGATTATTAAAGTAAGCTATGTTTTTACAGCAGCTATTCGGTCCCGACAATGATTTGTTGTTTTATTGTTTGGGCAATTTGCAAAGCACTGCACATCAGTGCTTGTAATTTGCAAGCTAAATATGCTACATTCACAACATGTACAAATGTATGTACCAGTTGTCATTCTCAATGCATAAAACTTCCCAGCAAAATTTCTGTTGCAAATACAGTGCTTTCTACAAGTGGGAACAATCTCACTGGTATTAATTTGTTAGAAACAT
>LD344066.1:249064-267840 GCA_001465055.1 Ptychodera flava | reverse complement strand
TGCCGGGGCAAATGTACTCCATAGCATTGTGATTACCGTTCAAAATATTAGCAAGAGCAGCAAAGTGTTGAAGTTTCATAGGCCAACAACGAATGTAAGTATATTGTGAGTCAATCGTTCTGGCCCAGATCACTCCTCGGAGCTCAGATCTTCTCACATCAAACCGCAAATATCAGCTCCTTATAATTTTTGAATTAACAATTTTGCAGCATGTTTCCAGTAACAAAATAACCGCCCTCCTCCACTGTGCACAGTAATACAATATGACTCTATGAGGCCAGGCCGTGGGGACAGGCTGTACGTCCCTCATCATAGCGAGCTAGAAGATGGTGGAGCTAGTACACGGTTCCTCAGTGTGTCCGCAAATTGCCAAACAATTGACAATTATCCTTACGATAGATGGGTTCAAAGAATATCGCCATCGAAGATGTTAATGTCAAAACAGGTTATTGGCACCTCAAATGCATTCAGCCTAATGGCTGCACAGGGTGACAAAAGCCGATTTACTAATGCCTTGCAAGGTGATAATACCTTCTTGGATCAAAAGCATCCAATAGTAACTGATTAATCACGTTAAAACCCTTCATACCTCAATCTGCAGGATTATAGGTTTATAACGTTGTTGTGACAAATTGTTTTTTCTGTTGCAGAATTTCCGTCTAAAAGTGAGGAATCCAGACAAACCAATTGCACCAGGCTTGGAATTGAAAGCCACTATAGAATATTTCACAGATGTACCAAAAGATTGTCATGACAGAGTGATATTATTGGTTGATGATGACGTGATTGAAATTCCCCTATTTGCGTAAGTTATCAATATCAGTGATACAAATTATTGCTGATATGTAAAATCAAATAATATTTAAAATCTCAAATGACACATTTTAATGACCTACAGCAATTTTATAAGGTAGATATTTAACATTGCATTCTGTACAAGTTGTACATTTTATTAAAGTAGACACTTGATAAAACAACCACAAGAACAATGTTATATCTTTCATTTTATCATATTAGTACTACCATATGAATATTCACCAGTGCATTGCTGGTTTAACAACCCATATTTTAGTTCTGTACATTTCAGAAAGTAGAAAACAGGGAAGTTCAATTGTCGGACAGTACAAAGTACTAAACCATGTATCAAAGTTACAACTGATAGAAAGCATAGGAATGAATCTTCAAGTATAGATTTTAATTTTATTATACAACTTTATTGTTTTTCATTTATTCATTCATCATTTACTGATTCATTCATGTATTTACTGTCTTATTTACATATAGTTACTGTCCACAACCACTGTTGGAACTTGAAGGACCAGTTGACTTCGGTGCTGTCACTGCAAACCATCGAGTATTATCCAAGGAAATATCTCTCTATAACCATGGCTCTGTGTCCGGTGACTTCAAAATCAAATATGATGGACCACAGCCAATTGTTATTCTTCCTAACAGTGGAACTGTGCGACCAAAGACGGCACAGATTATTAAAGTAAGCTACAACCTGATAATATTAATTTACAGCAGTTATTCTGTCCCAACAAAGATTTGTTGTTTTACTGTTTGGGCTACTGTATTTTCAAAGCACTGCACATCAATATTTGTAATTTCCAAGCTAAATTTGCTACGTTCATAATATATACAAATGTATATACCAGTTGTTATTCTTAGTGCATAAACTTCCCAGCAAAATTTCTGTTGCAAATATAGTGCTTTCTATGAGTGGGAATAATCTCAGTGTTGATTTGTTGGAAACATTACTAATATCTATATGAGGTGTAGAACATTATTAGAACATGTTTATTCATTTTTGTCTGTAAATAAGAAAGAATATTCATATCATTTACAGATTGAGTTTGTCACCAAAACTCCTGGAACTTTGGCAGAAGAAGCCAAGTAAGTATACTACAATCAGAATATCACTTTTAGTTGATATTGTAATTGTCATGTGAGATGTACTGTACTTTTCTAATAAAGCATCACTGTAATCTTGTAATTATAAGAAATACTGCAATGGTCTGTTATCAATGGAAAATTGTCATAAAGCACAGTAATTCCTGAGCATATTAGTCAGTAGATCGAAACGCATTTTAAAAGTTGGAAAAAGTTAAATTTGTAAGTGCAGTGTTTAATGTAATACAAAAGTGCTCCAAGAATGAAGCTTCACTTTTGTTAAGGAAAGTATGTTGAACTAATTCTCGTTACAGGAGAATTAAATAACTTGGAAACTAAAGTGAAGTTTAGTTTTAAAAAAGAACTCACTTATTTTTCAACTCTTGCAGCAAACAGCTCTGAGAAACATACTAGGTAACAATCATGAATGTTTCAGGAAAAGATATCAAATCATTAATTGTATATTTTGTTATTTTGTTGCAGGGTGAAACTAGAAGGCCAAGAACCATGCACTCTGTGTATCAAGGCAGAGGTGGTACAGAGATCCCTGGAGTTATTTTCTATAGAAACACAGCAACATTTGCACTGTGTAAAATTTGGAGAAACTTACTATGGCACAGATCGGACAGAGGGTGCAATATTGTACAACAATGGTCCTGATCCGGTTAGTTTTGTCACTATCATGCAAGTGGGAGCCATTGGAGAAGAACTGGTAAGTTCAGGTTGTTTGGCGATATACAAAAATGAACATTCTCCTTTTCAAATGAGTAATTTGTCTTTTATTGTATCAATCTTGTTCAGGTTGGTTTTGTTTAATTCCTCAATTTACATTTCAGAAACATTTTGCCCCATCGTTTCTTCTGCCTCTAGGTTCACTGTAATCTTGTCCAACCAGCATTGGAAACAGTTGGGTTACACAAAATAACAATGGGATGTCACCATGTTGGTGTGTTGCAGCACAGTACACATGTGCATCAACTCACAGTCTTGCTGATTTATTCATTATGAATCCAGGAATTTTTTTTTTTAAACAAAATATACCATTTTACAGAGGGTTGATAGTTCATAGTTAAAGTGTCACAATTTTAAATGGGCCTTGCTAACCCAAACAGCATCTTTAATCATCAGCTTTTCAATGGATTTTCTCCATGGACTAAATACTGTCAAATTTCTTTGCATGACAGGGTACAGATTTATCCAAATCTACAGCAGCCATGCTGTCGACAATAGACAAAAGCAGCACAGACACCAAGGACATGACATCGCTGTTTACTGCAATACCAAACCAAGGAGTGTTGGGACCATACCAGCAACTTCCAGTGTTTTTCCGATTCAGTCCAAGATTCAACTCCTCTAAGCAAGGCTGGAAGGGCAATGTGAACATTGCACCAAGGCAGGACTATGCTATCTTTGTCAACATCGAAATGGTTGGCAGCAACGATGGATTTGCTGACACAGAAGACAAGACTGAAAATGGTAGGTTGAAATCTCAAAGCAAAAGACTATCATAGCCATTATTTCCCTGCCAGGTACATTAGTCCATATAGTCACCATTTAAAACAATAGGCTTTCAATAGGCTTTGACCAAACCATCTCATTAAAAGGGCTAAAATATTGAATTGCTTATTACTTTGTGTGTGTGTGTGTATTTATAACAAGTCTGGTGTGTGCATATGTGTGCTTAATTTAGCTCTTTGCTCCTAGTAAAAGTCAGCAGTCTTCATTTCCAACAATGCACTTCTGCTGTATGAATAACATACAAACACAAAGAACTTAAGAATTGATTCAGTGCTTAGTGTAAATAGTCATTCAGCATAAAATATATTCCAATGATAAATTCTTAAAAATTGTTGGTATTTTCACATTTGCAGGTAATCGATGTAAAGTGGAGTTGGCCTTGACTGGCACAGCATTACCAGTCTTGATCAATGTGTCTCCTCAAAGTCAATACGACTTTGGTGAATGTCAAGTTGGAGAGCACGTCGACACACTATGCACACTGAAAAATGAATCCACCGTGTTGCCAGTATCATTTGTGCTGCGTCCAATTGCACAGTTTGCTTCAAGCCCACCGGTTGGCAAACTACTGCCAGGGCAGAGTCGAGACGTCATCTTCTCATTCAAACCCAACCAGTATGGTGGATTCAAGAAGATCCAATACCTGGACATCTTGGGACCTGTGGCGGATGATCACATTGTGACAGGGACACACCTGGCACCCATACACACCATTCACATAGCACTGAGTGGAGTAAGCAACCCACAAACAACCAAGAGACAACCCAAATTCAATCCAGGTAATTCACTCTCTTGCAAACACAAATTCTCTATTGGTCAGTGGAAGAAATCCGACCTATCAATCAGTCAATCAATGGAAAAGGGTTTATATAGTGCCAAAATCCAAACAGTGTACCAAAGGTTTGCTCTGTGACATTTTATGGCTTAAAGTCACATAATTTTTCAATTTTCTTTTCAATCAATTGTAGAATAGATAATATTTTTTTATGAAAAAGTCATCAAAGACAAGTAGCCATAAAAGTTAAACTCCTGCTATAAAACTCAGGTTTTAATAGCAAGTTCCATCGATTACAGTCTGAAGAAGCCAGCCCAAACTATAAACCATTTAAGTCCATTTAGAAGGGTTTGTCCACCACAGAGGTTATGTAACAACAATGGCAAAGAAAAATCTTTCTTAGTGCATGTTTTAATCATTTAGTCTGTCTGTCCAAATTTTAAATTATTTGATGGTAAACAACTGTGAACACATTGATATGACAGCCCATCCTGCTGATGTAATATTTGCATCAACTCACACTCAACCTGACAATTTCTTTGATTCCATTGCAGGTATCACACCTCTAGTTGTTGGTGAGGTAGGTCAGTTCGTGGATGTGACCTTTGACCGGGCCAAGCCCTATGACCCCAGGGCTGCCACACTGAACGCTGTGGGAAGCAAAGGTGTTCACGTCAGTAAATCAGCAACACAGACAAGAGATGATATGACTTTGGTGTCCTATCCCAATGATATGGCCAGAAGTGTTAGACCAAGTTATCGAAGAGAAAACTATGCGTAAGTATTCAGTCAATGGTGTAGGAGAATCTAGATATCATTGAATATGATCTGCTGTGCTTAAGTATTAATAAAATGGAAAGTTGGCCATACACTCGGCCAAGTTGCCATACATACATATTATGTATGTCCTATGCTAAACATCAAATATGACCAAGTCTATCTTTCTTCAATCACACTGAAAAATCTCAATTCTGCCCATTTATGTGTACTTTGCCCCATTGCTCACCAATGAATCTTTTGCCCATGGAATAGCCAAAACTACCCTTTTGCCAACCTCTGTTCATATACCGGTAGTTACATAAACATACCTTCAAAGTAACCAATCATGTACATAACTATCTTTTTGCCCACTATTGCCACATCTTTTCCTCTGCAGTACCATCTTCACCAAGAATGAAAGGTACACCTACGTAGACCCAGACTATGCTTTCACTGATGAAGAGCTTGCAGCAAGGAAAGACCACCGTGATTATTACGTCAATTACATCAAAGATCTCAGAGAACAGAGACAAGCAAAGGAGAAGTCACTGTAAGTATTGAAAGAACAGCATATGTCATTTCCATTTTGATATTTTCACTGTGTTGATGTTTGCGGGATGCTGAGAGTTTCAACATGGTTCATAATGAAAGTATAAAATTGGGTGAAAATTAATAAACGCAGAACAAAATATTAGTGGAGTAAATACCAAAGTCACATTATCAGCACTGTCGTTCTTTAAATATGAGTCACTTCACCTGATCTCTGTTGTTGATGTTTATGTGAATAGTTGACATAATAAACATACAGGCATGATTTTGAATTTTTCAGCATTCACCAAAATAGCTATCAGAAATGCTTGATGAAAAATTTGAGTAATGTCTGAAAATTTAAGATTTGTTACAAGTGAAGCTGCTTGAGATTTGAATGATCCTGACTATTAAATTAAGTACATGCATGTTCTTTGAATCTGTTGATGTGAAAGTTTATGTTCGTTCAATTTGACAGGGAATTCAACGAATTGAACAATGAGACAGACATTGGCCTGAAACCTGCGTCTGGATTGAAATCACCGCAACCCAAAGTGGATCAAATAAAAGAGAGAAAGAAAGGTAAGAATTTTCACAACATTTCTTCATTGAAGGTCTTTTGATAGATGCCATATGCATTCCCTCAATAATTTGAAGAAATTTTGAAAAAAATAAGATGCGAAAATATTGATATGATTATAAAGTGCAGTAACAACTGACATTGTAGCAGAGTTTTCAAAAATAATTTATATTGACGGCAAATTTGTACACAACCAAAGACGGAGAGAAATGTACAAAAGATGCCTCTCCCTGCATGGATGATAGAATGTTGATGATGTCAAATTTCTAGAATAGTTGGTTAATTTGTCCGGGTTAATTTGTCCAGCTTGAAAATGAAGACATTGATCAGTGTTTTTCACATTAGTGCACATTCTTGACATAAATCCATTCCTCTGCTTATGTGAAACAGCTCCAGTGTCTGCAAATGGTCATTTCAAGATGTTGAGTACAAAGAGACTTGCTGAAGCTGAGAATGCCGCCACTAGCCGTCCTGTCAGTGACGGACTGAACGCCGTACCAATGTCCAAACAAGAAAAGCATGACTGTAAAATCAGGCTGACTCCACAAGAACTTCATCAGATAACCATTGGTAAGGTTTTGTTGTATTGTTTAAATGGTTGAGATTTAAAAATTACACTACTTGTCCAAAGGGTTTGCAGGTTAGAAACTGTACAAGATATACCAGGACTCAGTTTCAAATAGCAGATTCAAAAAACAGTGCACAAATACTTGTTCAACAGAAAATTGTAACATTCATAGAACAGCTTTAACAAATTGCATATGGCTGTTATTAGAGATTAATATTTTATTATACTCCTTTTGTTGGTTTATACCTTATCAGTTTTCAGCTGTATCAATGTTAAATGTCATTAACAGCATCAAATGTGAATATATCTACAATCACAGTTCTTTGTAGTGCTTCATTGTTTCGATAACATAAAAACAACATGAAGAGAGAGCTTTGTAATTTTGCATTTTCCAACTATACTTCACATCTTGATGTTGAGGGCGCTGTTCAATTCGAATGTACATCAAAAAACGCTGATGCCACTCCACCTGGTATGATTTATATCTGTATATTGTATGTTTGATACTTACTTTCAATTTGTTTGATTTGTAGGTCCTCCAACCATCAACTTTGGTGAGGTGTGTTTGAAGTCAACCAGCATCAAATACATGGATATTGTCAATAACTTACGTCAGTACATTCACGTCGTAGTTGATGTAAGTCCATCCCGTATGTTATATCCACACTGTTGCATACACGTATAACATTTTTCACACACACTATTTCTGGATTCAATATTTTTTAACCTTTTAGAAAAGACAATTCTCTTCAGGATGGTATTTCCAACCTGAAACCTGTTTTGGTTGTACTGCTAGTAAATAGCAAAAGCAATAATAATTTTTTTGATGATATTAATTTTCCCAGAGACAAAAAGTCAAAGTTACTTAATTTCTATTGATGTTACTGATAACCAAGCTGTATTGTACTCTGATTTTCTTTATATAGATTGATTGCCGGGAGTTGAGACAGACAAGTCCATTGTCACAGGTCATACCACCCAATTCAAAGGCCCAGCTACCACTCATATTTGAATCCAACACAAAAGGCCGATTCCAAAGGTAAGTCATATATCATATCTCAGCTTTCTCAAGTCACAGAGTTACAGAGAATCAACTTTGTGTGTGTAAATACTGTGCTACATTTCTAGTTATTCATTTCTGATTTATCAATATAGTCATCTTCAATCTCACAGGAGTATTAAAAGCAAATGACTCCATATTTTTTTTCTATCTAGGAATGTTACATACACAGTGAATGCCTGTCACCAGGACCATGTCATTGTATTTGCTGAGGTTGTACCTGTTGCGTTGCAACTTTCATCAAATTTACTGACTCTGAAACCAACACCAGGCATGCCAGCTGAAGCAGGTAATGTATTCATTTCATTGAAACCTTCCTTCCCTACTTCCCAATAATGGTTTGTTCCAAACCCCATGATAAAAAGTAAGTCTTTATTAGACTGAATTACTGACAGGGTAAATTGTCACCCCTCTGGATAAAAGATTCTGCTTCTAATCTCTATGACTTGCAATAGTTCGGTCCTGTCAATACCAATAATCTGATAAAGCCACGCTTATGTACAGTTCATCTAGTTTACAAGTCTGCTGTTTAATTCAATTCAATTCAATTCAATTCAATAGAACTTTATTCATCCCAAACATGGGCAATTAAAAGATGTGGCTCGAATGCAATACATCAAAATATCAAAAATATCCAAAAAGTACATGGACACAGAATGTACCAAAAACAATCACACAAAACAGTTTACGAATCATTTAAAGCATGCACCTCGTAAATAACCCAGTTTATAAATGTTGATTTCGTATAGTTAATTTACAGATAAATTTGAATTTTTTAATCTTTTTTTTTTGAATCATAGGTTTGAGAGATGTGATAACTCTGAAAAACAAGCGTAATTATCCTGCTGACTTCACATGGCAGCCAATTCTTGGTGAGAGAGGTACAGCATTCTCTATCAGACCAGCAACAGGTGAGTTTCACAGCCATACTATTATGTTATTATTGTCCTGTTAGAGTATTTCTATTATTTTGAATTTCACAACTTTGTTCAGTTTTGGAGGAGAATGAAAACTTTATTAATTGGATTATTATCTTGTAAACATGTTTTAAGGAGACACGAATAATTGTTCCCTTATTTCAGAAAGGAATCACTCTAAGTTTCTGTAGCTATCATAACTTTGACTCCGACTTTGTGCAAACAACCTTTCAACTATTTATTTCTGAAACTGAAAAAAGAAACTAAGGTCCATCATTCAAATCTTTGGATAAGAAGAGCAACTTAACTCAATTTTACCAACATTTGGAATTGAAAATGGCCGTGTTGGTGAACAGAAGCAAATTAGATTTTACATATAAAAAAAAAGAGAAATGGAAAGTGAATTTCTCTACAGGTCTCTGAATCAGTCAACATGCACAAACTAAATGAATTATAAGGTTTTCTAAAGTCCAAATGTATGTATCCATTTTGACGTCATCAAAGTATTGGAAATGTGAACAGTTTATTGTACTTTATATGGCAGGGACTGTCGATGCTTTCAAGGACTTGGAATGTGAAGTTGTCTTTCATCCATCGTACCATGCACCTGAAGATGGACAGTTTGCTCTTCAAGTACATGGTGGAAGTACTCTCAAATTGAACTGCACTGCTAATGTAAGTGTTGGAGGTTTTTCTTTCATATGTATATAAGAACACAAAGCTGACCTTGAGAATGTCATTATTTAAGAATTTGATATTGTAGTAGTGCTTATAATAACTGCTCATAATAGCAGTCTAATTTTCAATGTCTTTGTAATGCAGCAGTCAAAATAACTTCCCACCCCTCCCCAACCCACCTCAAGCTTATGTAGGGGATTTGGAAATTAGCCGTGTGAAATTTTCCCAATGCCCCACCCACTGGGGCAAGACAATCTAGCAATTGTCCCACATTTCCCACAGCCAGAGGTGAAACAGACAAAGGACACTAAACGAAGTAATTGCCCAACCCCTCTGGCTCAGTTTCATGCCAGATTTCATCCAGTCCCACACATTTGTCCCATATTGCCCTGGATCCCCCTCAGAGATTACATTGACTGCTGCATAAGCTCTATTTCATCTTTTAGAAGTTCTTGCATTATAATGGTGGTGATGATGATGATGATGATAATAATAATGATAATAATAGTAATAGTAAAAATAATAATTAGACAAGAGACACATGGCACATTTAATTGGTTTTGTTTTGTATGACAACACAGCTTGGACCAACTCAAGTACAGTTTATTGAGAGAAGAATTCTATTTGGATCAGTACCACTGCATCTGACAACAACCAGGACAGCACAGCTTTACAACACAAGTCAAAACCATGCTTATTTCCAGGTCAGTCGAATAGAATATATAACAGTAACTCATATAGAGTGAGAAAGATTTCTCAATTTCTGTTGTGCTCTCTGAATAATATGGAGTGCACAAAAGAGAGTGAGTTGATGTCGTCACCATTTGATTTTCATATCTAAACAATACTCATTAACATACTCATGTAAAGTGAATTCTATTTTGTAGCACTTCATGCGTTATATACTGAACAGACACAAAAAAGTTCCGTGTTACAAACAATGATATATACAGTTGCTGATGCTGACAAATTTCTACATTAATTCATACAAAAAACACAGAATCTTGTTCAACACAATACTAGATTACAGTTATGTTAATATTCATGGGAAATATTGAAATAAATTTAATGGAAATCTATTTGTGTTACACACTACTTTTGCCACTTCATGTAACATATCATCCAACATGACAAATTCAGCTACTCGTTTTGTCTGCCATTTAGGTGATAGATTCAACTCCATTTCCTGGTCTGAGTGTCACACCTACACACGGTGTAGTTCCTGTTGGTGGTATAGCAGAGATTAAAGTACAGCTGACACCCACCGCTGTCTTGAAGTTTGATACCAGAGTGCAGATAGCCATACGTGGTTGGAAGACAATTGACCTGAGAATGGGTGGTACTGTAGAACCACCTGTTGTTGATATTGATATGGTACGTTTGTTGCAAACTTATTGTGCCTAATATATCTTCAAATTCGGTGAAACCTATAAGAGGTATAGCAAATTTCCCAACTGTGAGATATTTCTGACAGGGAAGCTACTGGTATGTGTCTTGCATTTATTCCCTTATATGCATGAATTAAATATACAAGAAACCAAGGAAGAATGTATCATTAGATTACTGTGTAGTACAACTTTCACATTTCTGTACCAATGGATTCATGCAGAATATCTGTTTTTGCATTGCCAACTTTCTTCCACTTACTGTAACCCAGTTTTGTCACAACTTTCAATGTTTTGCTCCACTCAGTGAAACTTATCTCCATGTTTTATGATTACAGCCGTCATTTCGTCTTGGTGGTGTGTACTGTGGTTCCAAGATGATTGTGCCATTCCAACTGATCAACAAAGCCCAGACTAGAGCCAAAGTTGAGTTTGATCTCTCAAGATACACTGACTTTTCACTGAAATTTCATGGTGATGTCATGGAAGGTGGGTACATCAATACTATGGCATCCATCCATTTCTACTGTTCCTTGTGTTGTCTGTAACAGAAAAGTGTAGAAAATTTTGTATGTCATCAATGGGATAGCATTGGACAAATGAGATGACTAGGATCAACCCTGCTCCATCAAACTTTTGAAACATCCCGTGTGTTTCCAGTATTTAAACTGTACTCATCCATTGGAAATTTTATTCTAGCATTTTTTACCAGACTTTTTGATACATCATCATCGTACCGTAATATCATAATGCTAATTTTTTGTTAAGTAACATGTGTGGTGAAGAGAATATGTGATTTATTGAAAATGACTGAATTTTGTACTTCATGGTTTTCTTGCTTGCAGAGAGTGAAGATTCTCAGAATCCAGGAGTTTACAAAGTCACAGTGGGTGGAGAAGACGTCATCAAATGCGAGTTGACCTTTCAACCCAGTGAGGTAGCAGCTTATGATTTCATAATTCCAGTGAGCATCAACCAGACTGACGCGCCAACGCCGAATCCCACGCCATTCCCGCCAACTCCAGCACCGTCAAGTAAAAGCATCAACCACATTATAACTCCCAGACCTGTTGCTGTTACCATAGCAACACCCAGGCGCCGCATCATTGCTACCGGTTTACGCCAGCCACTGCAGTTGTCGCATACAAAACTTGACTTCTCGCTGCCATCTGGTTTCTTTGAGATGGGAGTGCAGCAAGGGCTCTACGGGCAAAGTAAAGGTACGATGATGGTCAACAACAGTGACAAGGAACTCAAATGGAACATAGACTTCCGAGGATCAAACAAGGCACTTGAAGAAGGAGTGTTTAGATTTCTACAGTCAAATGGCAAACCATTTGCAGAAACTGAAGATGAGCTCATCGTAGGTGGATATCTGAAACCTGGTGAAACGTATGCGCTTGGAATACTCTTCTGTCCAGGTAAGTACGACATGAAAATATCAATTAAACATTTTCCGAAGAGGCATAGATTGCTATCATGACTGTCTGTGGTCACTGCCACAGAAACTAGCAGTGTACAATTTCTTATCAAAATCGTAGCTGACTTTATGCATTATTTTGTCAAGACAAAATACAGATTCTTGAAGAGCTAAAAATGAGTTTGCAGATGTGCTGAAGATTTAATATTAATTAATAATAATTACTGATATGCATATAGATTATTGAACAATAATTTACATCTGAGATCAGATTAACGTAATACACAGACTGCAATTTTGGATTTGATGGAATGGTCAGTGAATAAGATTAAGTTTGTATTACATTTACAGGTGCACCAGGTTGCTATGAGACCAAGGCCACATTGATAATTAATGATGATTATGATAAACCGTATCGTCATTTGCATCTCATCGGTGAACTGAAAGCCCCCAACTTGAAATTTGACCCACTGGCTATCGTCTTGACACCCGTACCATTGTGTACTGAGATCTCCGAGGAGTTCAGTATACATGCATCAGGATTTAGAAAGTAAGTACTCTAGTCTAGCATTTATCTACCTTCAGACAAATAGTGTGCTCTAGAAGGTCAAATCTCATTGGTTGGCTGACACTGACGCAGCTGTGATCTAGCAATATGATTGACTGATAATATCTAGTGATGCAAATGGGGTCAGTCATTGAACTCACAAAAATTATATATCAAAATGTATGAATATATATTTATAAGTTTTTGATGCTTCTGAGGACTGAGATTGTTTTGAAAGAAAACGTTGATTTCAAGAAGACAATAGAACTACCAAGTGGATTGAAAAATTATGTAGTATTTCAATATCTCTTGTTATGCTGTTAAGAAGTAACTATGCCTGTGACAGCTTATTGTCAGTCAGTATCTACGTACATCTCTTCCCTTACATGCTATTTGTCATATTGACCTATGTGCATTTCTCCCTGATATAATTTCCAGAGAGACAGTGATAGATGTTGACCTTCCTGACATTGAAATGGACGATGGTAGCACACTCTCTGTATTGAGTGTTACGTTCCCAGAGGGTCAGACTATTCAACCATGCTGTGCTGATGATGGCGATGAGGAACCATTTGTATTGAAGTGTCATGTTACATTCTCGTCACCAAAACCAGTGTCCTTCACTCATCCCATCACATTCCTGGACTCAAGTGGACACAGGTGAGTTAATCTGAATGTTACTCACTCCAAAAATTATATTGTCTTCATTTTAGGTCAAGATGTTCAGAATATACCTACACACGAATATAAATGTTGAATCAGTAAGGAAAGACCACAACTATCCTGGTGTTAAATTTTTACTTCAGTGTATAAAGAGAAAATAGGGAAGATTTAAAATTAAACAAAGGGTCAAGGGTCAAAATATAGCAAGAAATAATTGACCTCTAACCTCCCTCACTTGTCAAGTCAGTTTCCATCAGACATTTGATGTTGACCTTTGACATGAAAAAGTTTTTTTCATCATCATTAAATGTAGAGCTAAAATAGTCATGTCAGGTGATGTTGTAACTATCAGAGATGAAAACATCAACATTCTATTCTGTTCTCTGCTTTCAGTTTCTCTATTCCAGTGACAGCCACAGCAGATAACTGTCTACTGACAGCATATCCATTCATTGCAAAACACCGTGCTGATCACCAGATTGTCACAGAGCAGGGCAAAAGTGTCAAAGGTCGACGTAGTCAGTCTAAAGAAAGTCTCAACGTCGGTGAAGCAGTGATCATGCCGGTGGATTCCCCAACACGGCCATCAACCAGGGCTAGTACCAGCTCTACAAGTAGATTTGTGTCTACCACATCAACTTATGAAGATTCATCCGCAAGTGTTACTGGTGAGTTACGTTACATGTATATTTCTCATATCAATGAAAACTCTCTAAAGTATCCATCAATCAATGGGATATAATTCTTACAAAATACTGACGCTGCTAATATTTTTAAAACACTGACACCCAAGTGATCTATCATATCAACTTTGTCAATAAAGAAAGAACTTTCCATATGTAGAGGATTTCTTGACATATTGTGTTCCCAGTTTGGTGTTTTTCAGAGCTCAGCTCATGAAACAAGGCATGTGTATCCGTGAGGCCCAATAAAATGTGGTGGGTACATGTATGGGTTTTTCACAAGTGCTCACCCAATGTTTGCAAATGTACAAGTCCAAGCCCTTCATTTACATATGTCCATCCACATTTCTGAACTCAAGTTCAATGCTGACAAGGAGATAAAGGTATTTAAAAAAAAATCTTTTTATATTTTATGCAATGCTTTGACATACATCTCCCCTCCCTGGTTGTAGAATCCACATATCCAAGCACACCTCGTGATGGCGCTGCCAATCACCTGGCAATGGATGCCGAAATGGAAGGTAACAGCCGGCAAGACTTGGCGTCCAGATCACTGGGCTCAGCAGCATTTCCAAATGAAGATACAGAGGAAGGATTATTCCATCAGGAAGTCTTGATGGCTGTACAGAGATGGATAACATTACAAGGCTGGCCTGGTGGTCCTAACCCAGTCACTATACCTGATGGACTCAGATCGTAAGTATATTTGTAAACATCACTGATTCAGAATGAACCAGTATAAGTCAACAAAAGATTGGCCACTCCCATCACGTAACATGGGTTGAACATTTGTGGGTCATTCAAATTGGTCTGAATTCATACTGCATATTGTCAACCATACAGCAGTGTATTTGTACACACTGGCCTACAGACCCAGATATGGCAAATTTACATTATGTGAACAAAACTGTTAAATTTGCAATTTTGGCTTTATGTGATGCGATGATTTTAACATTCAAGTCCATTTTACTAATACACCATGTCTTCCTTGATATAATTTCCCACAGTGGAGTGACTCGGAATTCCCTGGGAGAAGCAGCGGCTGACAAACCACCACGTGGAGTTGATGCCGGCAGTGGTAGCAGTCACAAGAAAGGACTCAGCCGTACAGTCTATGATCTGGTAGCACATCTAACTGGCAAAGCTGTACCAGGAATACCTATTAACCAGCCATTACCAGCCGACGCCACAGAGAGAGTCCTACAGCTGCATTGGCAGCACTCTACATTGCTCACGTTTTTGAGGTGAGATTTTGAAATGATCTGGAATATATCAATTTGGTGGTGATAACTTATCCCAAGATCAATTTCTGCTTACAGCTACATTACACTTTTCCCATGAGATTTTGGTACATGCCAATTGTTTTGAGTAGGATGTTTGGACATGCGTACAAGGAAATGGGTGAACAGGATGAAAGATCACAGAAAATCTAATCAAAAGGAGTTTTCCGCTGTTTAATTGTTTCATCGTAACAGGATGTAAATGTTTGCTCTGTGACATTTGGACATTTTCAGGTTCAAAGTCACGATATGAAATAGCTCAGTGAAACTGAATAGCAACAGTGTAAGCAAAAGTAAACAGTTGCTTTGGACTGGAATTCACCCTATTTCTTTGTGAATAGATCCAACCATAATAGGATTCAACTAAAGTTAGGGCTATGAGGGTTGAATCTCAGTGTTTATACTGACTCATAATATCTTTCTGTGGCTGTGTTTGTTTTTCACAGGGGTCAAGGTGCGTCGGTTGCCTTCATCAAACCAGAATACTTACTGGGACCCAAAGACTACAGAAGATGGGTCAAGCTACAGGAACACATCAAGTCTCAGAAGAGAGAACGGGAAAGTAGACAGAAAGCTAAAATTGAAATTGAAGTCACAGAAAGTGTGCTGGATGAAGCCTTGTTTGAATCTGTCTCCAAGAGAGCATGGACTGATTTGATTCTACAAATACTCAAGGTAGGAAAATAAAAAAGAAATTTTAGTTATTATGAAATATTTGATATTTTTCAGGCATGGAAATGTCACTGAGAAATATGGTTGTAGGACAGTTGGCCACTAAATGTTTATCCCTTGGACACTTCATATTTTATGTTATCCTTAACGTAACCCTAGACCCAACTATGTCTGGGTTGTAAATATCCATTGAGTAACAACCCTCATATAGTATCAGGGTTAGTTGATGACATTCTGTGACAGTTTCACTCCTGGACACTCAACATTCACCCTACCCCCAACTGATCAGTGGGAAATAGCCAGGGGGAACTTCTGTTACACAGAAACAATTTGTTCCTAACATTGAACTAACTCAACAATTATTGAACAACAAACAAGCTATTGTGTGTTCTCATATTAGAGGCAACCAAAGTTTAGTAAGTGCAAAATACTTCCTATGTGAATCCTCTGATTGTGAATCTGAAAATGGATGGACAGTTTTGAAAAGATCATTTTAGAAAATGTAATATCTCTTTGTTTGTGTATATAGGTATTATTATTGGCCCGCATAACACCTCGACAGTTCCGCACTATGCCCAGCCCTGGCAGTGTAGCATTGCCAACTATCAACCCAAACCCAACATGTAGCAATGTATATTCAGTTGGAGAGAGAATTCTTCTGTCATGGCTGAACCATCATTATGAACAACAACGCCATGTGATCTGGAAAGACTGTGGTAAAGGTAAGAATTTCATAATCACTGTAGTGCTTCATAGGAAAAATAGTCACTCATTTTCACAAATCAGTGCTTCAATATGAAAGTCATAGAACCTTTTTATAAGTAATTAACCATTATTTAGAGCAGATAGTAATGACATGCCAATGATGGCAGTGGTTGTGATGATGATGATGATGATGATGATGATGATGATGATGATGATGATGATGATGATGACAGCGACGATGATTGCAAGGATGAAGATTTGTTTCTGCTGTGCAAGCCATGTTAATCAGTCTTGTTTTAGAACTAAGTTGTTGCATCCTACTACAAATCCACTCAACTCTTCAATCATTGTTTTCACATTACAGGAGGTGTACCACCATCTCGATGGATTGTCAACTTTGACTTTGATCTTCTGGATGGCTTAGTCCTAGCTGCTGTCCTGGCCGCCCATATACCTTTCCTGGTGAGTAGCATCTATGAAGCCTATATTAAAGTTTGCGATTAAAAGCTGTTCTGTCAATATTTCCTCCTGATTCAAAGTATTTTGAATTCAAAGAACAGTCGCCAACATTTTACCAACATGCTTTGGCCAAATCCCCATCGTTTCTTTGTAACTGTGAAATTACTATGTCATTTAATATACATAGATTTACATAGCCCCATCTTATTAAGGAGATATTACTATTACATGTGTTTCTCAAGAACTCCTGCTTTCTGTTAGCCATGATGTACACTAATTCAAATCCACGTTTATCCTCACCAGGCTAAGAGTCACCTTGATGAGATGTACACTTTTCCCAACACAGCAGAGCAGTGCTTGCACAACACTTTGAAAGTTGTCAGTGCATTCAAATGTATAGGCTTGGACTATGATATACAGGTAGGTTGTATTTAAAAGTCTTGAATATGCTGGAGTCTCTCTCAATATTCTTCACAGCCTCTCAGAGTTTTCTCATTGTATCATATCAAAACGCAGAGCAAGTCACACTGGAAAATCGCAACATAGTATTGCTATCATAGCAAAAATATACAGCAACTTTGTTAACTTACAAATTCCACCTGTACCTTCACAATACAGTTCATGTAAACACGTGGCACGTGAAAATTGTGCAGTTGATTTCTCATTTTGTTTCAGTTTACATTAGGTACTCATAGTATCAAACAGAAAAGAAATCTGTTTAAAATCTTTACGGTAGCCCTTGCCTTAAAAGTGAAAGAATAAACTTTTGCTCAAATTTTCCTCAATGAAACTTTCAGCCATGCTCTTTCAAAGTTTAAAAACAAAAATCAGGGATCACAGTGCAAGTTTTGGTACTAGAGAAACAAATAACCCAATATTCAACCGCAACTGAAATTCCAAATGGCCGTCACCCCTGTGTTAACCACATGGAGAAAATAAAATTTTCAATTAAAAAAAAAAATTGACAGTTTAAACTTTATTACTTCAAGAGCTTCACAAAATGAGCCTCCACAAAAGCAGTGAACCAGAAATTTAGTGTAAAAACTGATCATCCTATTTCTGTCCCTGAGGTATGTTCTACTTACAACCATTTTCAGTAATAGAGCGCGAAGCCACTGCAGTGAACTGCAATAAAACTGCTCACACTAATTAGTTTCAGCTGTAGCCAGCTGGCAAAGTCGACAACATTGTATGTCCCATGCAGACAGTTTGTCTGGGGAAGTTGAAATAAAAAAGATTTGTACATGGACCAGTGCATGGTAATGTTACATTGTGTCTTAATCTTGAACACAGGGTGCCAATCGTAAACTCTCATTTACAACTCGAGCCTCAGACAGAGCTAGTTTTGCCTTTGTACAAGCAGACTTTTTGGTCTTTATCAAGGAGCCTTGTTCAACACCAAAGTGGCCACGGCTACAGCTGAAACTAATTAGTGTAAGCAGTTTTATTGCAGTTCACTGCAGTGGCTTCGCGCTCTATTACTGAAAATGGTTGTATATGAATCTTCATGTAAGCTATACATGATCTACCTGAGTAAATCAATGGGTAACAAAGTAACATTATTTGTTTCATTTTCATCTGCAGGCAATAGATATCACAGATCCCAACCCTGTGGCTCTTCTCTTCCTGTGTGCCCATCTTTACCAAAGACTGCCTCACTACATCCCCAAGGCATCGGTAGAATTC
>LD344066.1:233318-244501 GCA_001465055.1 Ptychodera flava | reverse complement strand
ACAAGTCCCTAGGATGACCTAAGTGAGATAATTTCATACAGTCAGGAAATACTTAATTTTGTATCCATGTCTATAGTAGCTTCAGGGACTTTGGCCCTATGTTTGTTGCTTTGGTATCATTTGCCAAAACGTCTCCACACTTTATTCCAATGATGGCAATTTGAACAAATCATATTTGTCTGCAAGTCTGACAATGTTAAGCATATATGTGGAATGCAAGACTTACTACCAGCTTTTGTAATATCGTGTTGCTTTCTATGCTGTAAACATAACCAACTTTCAACTCCTCTCTGATGTACAGGTGAACCAGACGCCACACGACTGGCCGTTACAAGCAAGCATAGAGGGTTTTGGATTCCATGGACCTCCATACATACTGGCTAAAGCCATGCAGACATCATACTATCCTCTCATGTTCAGACCTTCGTTGGAATCCTATTCATCAGTAAGTACAACTTCTCGCCACTTTCACCCTGTCACCCCCGTTTCCTAGTATAAATGTCCACCCATTCATCAAGAAAGAATTGGATTGTACCACAGACTGGTGGTTAAAGGTGTAAAATATTAATGAACTTCACTTTAACATTTCTCTTGACATGAATTCAACAAATTTCAAAAACACATGCACATTTTACATTTTCATGTTCAATAAGGTTGGTTGTGTAACGAGCCAAACATGATCCTTATCTCCATTTAGTTGCTCATATCAAATTATTTATATTGAGTGTTGTAAGTTTAAGCCTAAATGATTGATTATTTTTTCACAAAAAATAAATTAATGTGAACTACCTGTGTTTGTATTTTAGGGTAAACTGGTCCTGCATAATGTTGACAACAACACAGATCATATATTCCATCTTCAAGGATTGGGACAGAAACCACTGGCACTGGATCATATCACTCTGCAATGTCAAGCCAGACAAGTGTAAGTAGGCCAGAGATAAAAAAGTTGACAGTGATAAAAATGTTGGTGTGTTGATAGTCAGAATTTCAATTTGCTTTATCAGCCAAAATTATTTCACTCAATGAATCCAACAGGTTTTCCCAATGTTGTATTTAAGCAATAAAGCACACCCAGCGTTGGTATACCACAAGATTTTGACCAGTTCACGACATATATGCACGAGCGATAGTTAGTGCATATATGAAGTGAAATGGTCAAAATCGAGTGGTATACCGTCGCTGGGTATGATTTATTGCTATTATATCATAACAGTATATTGAAATTCTGGCGTGGAACGTCATAAAAGGACTTTTCCTCAAGCTGAGATCTAGTGCGCATGCCAGCCGTGGTATATCGCCAATAAACCACAGTTCTTTTCGGGTCTCGACCAATCAGATCGCTGTATTTGCACCATCAATATACTGGTATGATATAATATATCATATAGTACGGTATATTGCATTTTGGTTCATCTTAATACCATATTGTATCCTGTATGACTAACCATCCTGTGGCATATATGGGTGTATTCTATGCCTTTATAACTTGTCACCCTATGACATCTGGTATACTGGGATCCAATCATGTGTAAAGTTGCCCTCCTATTTCATGTTGGGGTATATCTTATGCCATAAATTTGAATCCCATTTTGCCAAGTTGACTACACAAGTTGCCATCATACTCATTCTCAACAAAGTACCTTTGCCATCTATGATATGCTAATCTTAAATTCAATATTCTGTATCTACAGTGTCACTCAGACCATCAAGGTACCCAATGTAACATCCAATAAGATGGTGTACAGAGCTGTATCTGATTTGAATATTATTACTGGACCACCTGTCATGACTGTGTTGCCTGGACAAGAAGAAGACTATACCCTGATGGCATCGCCATGGAAACGAGGAACTTTCAAGGGTATTCTGTCCTTCATTGCTGGAGGCACAGCAAATTTGAAGTAAGTGGTGATGTCATCTTTATCACATGTCAATGGCTCAACAACTTCAGTTATGAATACAGGTATGATACCGGTACATTGCATGTGTAATGCTATATGAAGAAACAAAATGTACAGTAGCGATCATCATTATGGGATAAAAGATGTCATTTTCCTGCAGTAGATGACATGTTTAGACAAGTTACATGAATTTTTTTTTGTTTCGAGAATGTATTAAATTCACTGTACTATTTGTATTGCAGTGACGCTGACAGCGATGGTGAAGACGCCAGTCGACCGGAAAGCGGTCGTTCCGGTCAGTCTGACCAATCCGGTCAGTCCAATGCCAGCAAAGCCAGCACCTCATCCAAAACAAAGAAGAAATCGTCCAAAGATAAAGTTGCACGCAGACAAGGGTACAGAGTTTGGTATTCTGTGGAGGTTGTCAGTCAACCACCCCCTCCTGAAAATACTCTGGAAATTACATGTGCTGCACAGGTCAGTCACTTTCTCATTTTTTTACTTTCTGCATGCTATACTTGTGTCAGTTTTGCTAGCAATAGCATCCAATTAGATTCATGTGTCAAAGTCACCCTTTCGTCTTTTAATTCCTTACCCTTGATATTTTCATACCATCATCCTGTATGGGGGAGATCCAACTTCATTGTATAAAATGATATGACTGACCAAAATTTTGGCAGTGAAATTTGTAATCTTTTTGTACAGAGATGAACATCTTTTGTGAACATTTTTCCCTTCATTTTTAGAGTAATTTTAGAACATTTATAAAACTTGTGCTAAAAGTTCTTTTTTTTCTTCTATACAGTCAGCAGCAGTGATGGAAGTGAGCATATCCAACCCAACAGTCAATGATTTAACATTTGATGTCATCGTTGAAGGAGAAGGATTGAGTGGCAGTGAGAGCATGTCACTGACTCCAGCACAGAGAACCATGTATCAACTCACATACGCACCAGCTGTTGTCGGTGAATTTACGGGAAGGTATGTATGGAGTTGTCAGCTGTCATGAAACGAATGATGTACTGTGCTAGCATAGACACCATTTGATACTGAATGGGGCATACTTTGTTATTACTTTATTATATAAAGGATTTTCAGCGCTTGGAAGTCACATTGCTTTATTGTGAAAGTTGCATTTCCAGTATTGAAGGCAATGTGATTGTTTGAAGGAATGCTGTTCTATCCATTAGGAAAAACACTTTATCACTGAAGAAGAAAGTTTTCTGTGGAAGGTGAAAATTTTTATTGATGGGGAAGCACTTTGTCAGAGAAGGGGACACTTTGTCATTCAAGGCAAACACTGTGTCATTGACAGGGAAATGCAGTTCATTGAATGGGAAACGCTTGTCATTGAAAGAAGAGACTGTCATTGAATGGGAAACACTTGTCATTAAAGGAGAACACTGTGTCATTGAATGGAAAACACTTCTGCAACATCAAGATTTGAGTAGAGGCTGACAAAGAAGAATAATTAAAGTATTCAAACAGAAACTAATCTGAAGGCTGTGATCCAGTGATATTGAAATCTGATAGCTTTTATCAGTACATGTATTATCGTAGCATTCTGTATTGTTTCAATCATTTAATGTTGAAAAGTGTTACTTTAGCCTCACCACTTTATCATACATCCCTTGTTTTTTCAGCTTGATATTCCAGAATGAGCAAGTTGGCGAGTTTTGGTATAATCTGAAGCTGATAGCCGAGACCCCAGCCCCAGTAGTGTTACCACACATGGAGTGTGAGCTAGGCAAATGGACCAGACAGTATATAGAGTTGTCAAACCCTACAGAAGAAACATTGCAGTTGACACCAAGCAATACCAACCCCAATAACTTCACTCTGGAAATTGACATGGACAGAAAGGTAAATCTATTTCAAAACATTGTACTGTACATGTTAGATGTTAATTGCCGTATTCCTTTTGCTCAGTTGGCATGCTGTCAAACTTAACTAATATGGGTGTTCAATTAGATCTAAGAGCATTGTTTTCACCACTATTTGGAAACCCTGTAGAATTCCTGCACCCTTGCCAGAGGTCAAGGCTTCCAGTCTTTTTTCAGCATTTAATGAGACATTTTGTGTTCTGTTTCAGATTGTGTTGGCACCACACTCCAGCGTCAACATCCCACTACAGTTTATGCCATCCTGTCTTGGACAAGGAGACCACGCTGCCAAGATTGCATTCACTTGTCCACAGGTAAAAATGTTATTTTTCTGGACCAAATTTACAGATTTGACTAGTTATTTGATACGCTTATATGAACAGCAAAAGAATTGTCAAAGTTTATCCTGAAATTCAGAGTTGATTGTTATGGATTTTCAGATTGGCAGATACAATTTACATTGGAAAGTATAATGATACCTGATATTTGATGATACAATACACAGCATAGAGTTGTGTACAGCTGCAATATGTAAATAGCATTCTGTATATGTCAGTAATATTTGTTGCCTCACAAAGTATTAGATTAGTGTTCTGCGAAGTGCCAGCTTTGTTCACAAAGTTGTCTGTCGGTCATTTCTTGCTATGAAAAAACTTAATGGTGTACAACTCTATACTTATCATCTTCTTGTAAAATTATCATACAAAAAATTGAAAATATTTTTTTTCGATTCAGCTTGGTGATTTGGTGTATATGTCATCTGGCAATGGTTTAACACCGCGGCCAGTGGACCCAGTCAGCATCAGTGCATCATTGGGAGCTAACACATCATTGATAATACCATTCCGTAATCCAATGGATCAGACTGTACTGGTGGATGTCATTCTCTCTGGTAAGAAATCTCTCGGCTTTGAACTCTCTCCTTTGAATGTTGACAAGCAATATCTTTGAGTTTACTTGTCACATTTGCTGGATGTATTCTCCAATGTGTTGGCATCACTTCATCAACACCCTCACATTGGCATCCTATAGGATTCCTATGGGACATGCCTTACTGTGACAATGACTTCCTATACTATTGCATCATGTAAGATTCCTGTGCACTAAGGACTTGAAATGGGAATAACATCCCACAGGAATCCTATGTGGCAAAGTATTACAATAACAACTGCATCCTGTAGGATTCCTATTGGTTAGGGACTTGTAGGGATCCAATGGAAATTTGGAGATTTTGACAGTGACCAAATGATGGTCATCCTGGACACTTGCAAGATAGCAGTGATAATTTTGAACAGAGTCACATGTGAATGCTATCATTTTGCAGAAATCCCATTCTAATCTTATCCTATCAAACAGTTTTCAGTGCCATGATAATCTCATGGGATTCCTATTGGGATACTTGCTAAGGGTAATCTGAAATTGATAGATTCAAAGAGAGGAAAACTGCTGTTCAGAGTTTTAAAATGAGTCTGTTTGAACCTGTATAATTTATATGTATCTATTATCCAAATAATTGTCAGCTTTTGTTAAGTTTACACTGGTATAAGCCCCCAAGGCGGCTTTGCCATTGCCATGGTAATCATATGGCTCTGTTCATTGCCGTGGTAACAAGTGGAAAATCATTATTCTCATTTCAGATAACAAAGATGTCATCACTGGTGTTAATGCTGGGTTAGACAAAAACATCGTCCAATCGGATTCTGCCTTCTGTCTTCTCCTGAAGAACCCAAGCAATATTCCAGTCCCTGCCAAAACTAACATAGACATCCCCCTGACCTTTGCCCCCGACAACATGAATCTCCATGAAGCTCTGCTGATCATTTCAGTGAGGAAAGAAGATGGGAGCAGCTGGGAGTACTTGCCATCATCACAACCTGACCACCCCTGTGCTAGAAGGTGAGTCATTCCATGCAGTTTGTTGTTTGCCTCACTTAACTCTGGAAGTGACGGGTTACACCTTTGACCCCCCCCCCCCCTTACTTCTACAGTGGTCAAACTTTGCCATAGAGAACAATAAGACTCAACCAAAATATGGTGGTGAGAGGGTAAAAGAGGTGCAAGATAATTTACAAAGGTTAGAAGTGTATTTGGTGGAATTTCGCTATTTCTACAGATCAACTTTTAGTTGTACAACCAAGTTTAACATGTTCACCCCCAATTCCCTGTAAACAGGTCCACAATCATCATTGATAACAATCAGTTTAGACCAAACCATGGTGGTGAAAGGGTTAACTCCAAATATTAACCTTTTCACCCCAATAGCCTGTATAGAGACCTATGGTTGCTATACACAATGATAAGTTTGATCAAATTTGGTGTTGACAGACTTAAACCACATATTGTATTTACTTTAACAGAGATACTGACAGACGAGATGCCACCGGTGGACTAAAGGATATCCGTTGGTTATATCCCATCCATGGAATTCCAGAATCTCATCCGGTATCTGATAGCAATGTTGCCGTGATAGAATGTCAAACTCGTAGTCGCATTGAGGAGAGATTGGAAGCTATATTGATGGGAGCAGTGCCTAGCTCAGCCAGTGGCTACCAGGCCATGAAGACTAGGGCATTGACTCCAAAGGACTCATCCAGGCCAAGTAGCAGTGATGGAGTTGTGGTTGGAGAAGGTGAGGACAGCAGTGTTTCCAGGAAACATCTTTCTCCTTTTGAAATAATAAGGGCTCGCTATTCTAAATTAATTTTGAAATTAATTTGTCATGATAATTATTACAAAATGGAATTAGCAATAAAGCTGTCTTGACTTTAATTAATTAATAATAAAAATAAAAATAAAAATAATTAAACGATTCACCAATTTAATCTTTGAACCTTTCCACTCATTTTCCCTGTATGGAATTCCAAATTTTTCAAATTAGATACCAAAATGCAAAAACTGGGTTCTGACAGTGTTCATTGAACAGACAAGTTGAATAAGTGTAATTTACAGGCCCCGTTCTTCATTTCAAAAATAATTTTGCTGGTATTGTAGAAGTATCCGAAGCCACTACTAAATGTAAATCATCAATGCTAATTTAAGTGGTGCCTACAATTTGATTTGAAATATTAATATCATAAAACCTGTTTTCGGATTACGTTCCATTTGTATGTTATATAGCCTATTCCTTTGACTTATCATTTGCTTTCTGTCATTTCAGGCAACACCCTAGCTGAGGAATTCTCCTATGAAATTCTGTATGATGATGATGAAAGCAAAGCCACTCTAGGAAATTCCATTGCGTTGAGTTTGCTCCGTAAACAGAGAGACAAAAGTAACGGAATCATGACGTTAATCTTCAACATCGTCTTTGCTCCGTTCAAAGTTATGCAGTAAGTATCAAGTAGATGTGTACAATAGTGATAAGAGTTTCAGTTCAATTAGTTCTAAATGGGAAAAACCTTGTTGTGAATTTTGGTTCTTCTATGTCAAGAATCCCTATACCAGTATTTCAGTGTGCATCTTAGATGATAGATAGAATTTTTAATGTGTGTAGTTTTGTCTTCTATGGGATGTGAGTCATAGTAATGCATAATGTGATATATGATTTTCAGTTTGTACATATTTAATAGAACAACTGGTCTGGATTTCCGTTAAGGTAGTATGCGCTACAAAAGTGAAAGACTAAAACTATTGCTCAAACTTTCCTCAATGAACCTTTTAATCATATTCTTACCAAATCAAAAGTAAAAATCAGGGGTCACTGTGCAAATTTTGGTACTAGAGAAACAAATTACCTAACATTTACCAATATCTGAAATTCAAAATGGCCGCCACCCCTGTGTTAACTCTATGGTGAAAAATAAAATTTTTCAATTTTTTAAACAGACAGCGAAAATTTTGAACTCCAAGAGCCTTAAGGTAGTATGCACCTCGAAAGTGAAAGACTTAAACTTTTGCTCTAACTTTCCTCAAGGAATCTTTCAATCATTCTCTTTCAAAATCAAGAATAAAAATAGGGGGTCACCGTGCAAATTTTGGTACTAGAGAAACAAATTACCCAAGATTTACCGATATTAGAAATTCAAAATGGCCGCCATCCCTGTGTTAACTCTATGGAGAAAAATAAAAATTTTCGAATTTCGAAAAACTAAGCCGGTGAAAAGTTTTCTTTCACCAAGAGCTTTAAAATGAACCCCCACATGTGGTATATCAGAAGAGAATTGTATAAGTTTGAGAGTCCGAATGTCTGTCCCCGAGGTGCGTTCTACCTTAAAATGAGCCCCACAAGTGGTAGATCAGAACAGTATTGAAAAAAATTGAGAGTCTGAATATCAATCCCCAAGACACCTCTACCTTTAACCCTTTGCACCCTGACCCCGTGGTGACCTATGACATCATGCAGACATTTTTTTCCGAGCTGGGGTCAAAGGGTTAACAATAACAGTCTCTAAATAACAAGTGAATAGGAGGCTGCAATAACAAGTTTCAGTATTTTTACTAAATGAATGTCCAAATGAACATTCGTTCCATTAACTTACTCCAGCCACTGATAATTTTCACTTTTGAAATCCACAGCTATGACGTAAACCTGCGTATCACAGCAGCCACTGGTGGAGTATGGACATTCCCTGTCAGATTTGTATCCACTGAACCAATAGCCGATGATGTCATCACTATCGAGGCAGCTGGGTTGAATAAAACATCAGCTGTTGGTTTCAGATTGACAAGCCAAGCAAGGTAATGTAACACCTTATGGCTCACTCTGAACATGAAATGATAACATACAACAGCTCGTATGTACTCTATCTGTAGATGGTAGGAGACAGCAACAAATACCAGCAGTCTTCATATCATCATAAACTATGCTCTTTACCAAACTGCACTCACTGCTGCTAATAAGGCATGGTTTATCCATACTATTGCAACTAATATGACAATAACTTACCCTGTCAGCCAGTTTGAAACCCAACAAAGTCAAGGATGTTCGCTTTAATAGCCTTAGGAAAATCATACATGTATCAGCATAGGATCGAGAAATTTCAAGTAACTCCCAAAATTACTCTAAGAAAATTTAGAAAATCCCAAAAGATAGCAGGCATTCTATATGACATGTATTGTATGGAGGTTTTACCATATGTTAATGTACTGTGAGAGCGTAACTAGAGCTAATGTGGCACACGCTGACTTCACAAGTGAGCATTGTGTCATACACATCACAATAGCCAACTTTGCAAATTAGCACATGTACCTGTACAGTTCGATCAACCAAACATCCTAATGAATGCTAACTTTAACATCGTCAATTACACTTTCCAGACATCCAGTGGCATTCAACGCATACTTTGTGGCAGGCAGTGATGCAGAGTTTTCAGTAAGTCCCCAGAGTGGGGAATTGCTTCCCCTGGGTACAAACGGCTCATTGTTGTCAGTGTCCTTCACACCGAGAATCTACGGCAAGACATACATTGGGAAGTTGGTGGTACAGGTATGTTGACAATATGCAGCTTTTTCAATTAAAAAAGTTAACGTTCACACTGTGAAGATTCATACAAGTGAACCCTTCGAAAATTTCTCTAGGTGTCCAATGTGTTTTCCCAGGATTAAGTTTAAGGAATATGTACATGGGGAAACTTTGAAGTAAACCAGGGACAGTTATCAATTTGCTCTTCACATTCCTTCAGAATGTAATGCAAAGAAAAAAATACTTTGTCCGTAGAAAACCAAACTGCACAATTGGCAAAGAAAATACTTCGGTCTTGTTTGAGAAAGGTAAACTTGGCTTTTCAATGTGATATAAAGCTTGACAGATCTAAGTTACTATCACAATGACAGGCTTTTCATGTTTAATTAATATTGACCTTTGATTTCTGTATTTGTATTCACCAGACTGCCGATATGCAATGGACCTATGATGTCCAAGGCATTACGCCGTCCTATACACCTCCAACCGGCCAATCAGAGAGACCCATAGCGGGTCCACATCCATTCCCCAAATACCGAAGGAGACCGGTCAATTATGTGCGAGAAAATCTCAAGTTGACAACGACGGCCATCTCATCACCTGTAAAAGGAGCACAAGTGTTAAGATCTAGACAAGTATTTACATAGATGACTGTATTTAACTCATTTGATAATATTTGACTTGTAAATAAACCTGAATCCATGGTATACCGTGATATCATGATCGAGAATTTCTATACAAAAATTGTGGGAATTGATCATACATATTTAAAAAATTGTGGATTTTATTTGAACCTTACCATACATTATTTCTTTCACTGATATTAAATATATATTTGTGACTGCTGTATATACTACACAACAAAACCCTGAATATTGAAGATGTTAAAGTGTTCAAGGTGATTTTATATTATGATCAACATCACTGTTTTCCCAAGTTCCGTTCCATTAACATGGCCTGGCAGACTTTTTCCGAGTGTATGTAGAAGTGTACCTCAGTGATATCCTTGTAGCCAGCCAGACATAAATACTTACGTCAATTCCGTCCTGCAGTAAATTTTTATTCTCTTCCAAGTAATTTTACCTGATGTAAATCATGTTTGCCCTATATGTAAATATATTTTGATTCACAATACATATATTATCTGGCACTAGGAAATCTTATATCAACAAAGATATTTGCAGACTTGTATTCTGACATAACTAAGGACTGTGTGTTACCAGTGCAGTCATTTATATCCACTGAGAGCTGTATTTGTTTATTTGTAAAAAGTGTGTTGCTGCTTTTTGAAGATACCGTTGAGAAAAACAAATAAAACCTGTGTTCAGTCATACACACACATTTGTAATTTTTCAGCAAATGTTGGATGTTAAGTCACGGATTTGATGTTCTTAATAAAACCTTAAAACATAAATAAATTTTGTCATCACTATTGTTACTTCCATTGTATGAGACAGATTTTCTGAAAAGTTGGAGTGTTGTGTGAAAACACCACATCTTGATGTGTGGGTACTCATCTGTGAGAGTGCAGCAACCCAGAATATTTCTCAGAGTATAAGGGATTGGGGAGACAGTATTGTATGGTCACAGCTCAATGTTATGTTCAGCTGAATTCATTATTTCACATCACATTTGTGGTTGGACTTCAATGCAAACCTTTTGACCGTTTTCAATGCTTATGACATTCCATGCACAATCAGATATCTTTTTTTTTTTTTTTTTAACATTTTTTTATTTCGAGTTCTTCCCTTTTTACAACAGATGACTTAGATGAAAAGAAAAGAAAGAGAATACATACACATACATTATGCTTCTACTTCTGACAAAGGAGTCATACTTCAAAATTCGACCATTTGTCTAAAAACTTTCTGTAGCTCTCATTTCTTTTTGCAAAGTTCAGTCTGCTTTGAAGTTCTAATATTTAACTTAACTAATCTTAAAGAAGGGATAATCTTCTTAATTTTACAGTCAAAAATTGTTTTCTTTACTATCAATAAC
>LD344066.1:214959-230320 GCA_001465055.1 Ptychodera flava | reverse complement strand
AGATAGGGTTTGCCATAAAGATCAACAGAAACCAAGATAATTCTACCCTCTGTGTCTTTACTAACTTTGTTCACTGAGAAGTCTATATCTCGAAAAATAATAGCTACACCTCTACTATTTGAAGAGCCGTGAGAAAAAATGTAATGGCCAGAAAATTGGCGAGGCCAAATGGGCTCATCCTTTGGACTGCTATGGGTTTCTTGAAGGAAGACTATGTTTGACAATCAGATATCCCTTGCATGCAGCCAAACGTTTGCCTTCTTTACTGCATAACAAACATTCAAGATCAGTTCTCAACAACAATACTTCCATCTTGACAGGCATTTTATTTTTCAATCAAAAAAGTCTTATTTGAACCAAATGACAATACACTATCAAGTGGCATGAAAATACCATTTTTTCAAAAATAATCATTTTGCATCTGATAGCAACAGTACATGTAATCTTTCAGTGATATGGACAAGCAGTTAAAAACCGATAATTTTATGAAATCATCAAAACAAAAATATACATGATATAACACAGCTATATAAAATATTCCACAGAAAATATCCTGATTTTCAATATTAATTCAAGAGTGGTGTCAGAACAGTTACTGCCCTGAACATTTGTTTCCACAGAGTTTTCACCCACCAGTTGGAACTTGAGTGTTAGGGAAAGGGTTTGGGTAAGTGTCAGGGATCAAGTATCAGAGCAGAACCATCCTAAAATCTCCATAAAACCATTACAATCCTTTTCATTCCTAAATGTGTGAAAATGTGTATGAGAATGTTATCATGCAACATCTTACAAATGCTTTTGTGAGTGTTACAATTGGTTTTCCAAGTTGTTTCAAATCAGAAATTGAGGATGTTCTTTCTGAGTCACTGCCTTGACATGAAAGTTGCACCTTATATGTACAGTTACTCATCTATCTACGGGTGTATCTAGTATTGTATCATCACTTCCCTGGTGTGTCTTCAAAGCAGGCCAGACGTGCCACAAAAACAAAAACATTATTTTCCAACTGACAAAATGTCCCATTCTTCATGAATTGGTGTAGGGTGAGCTTGAGGAAATTTCATCAGATTCTTAGCCTGACTCACAATATTCAGAAATAACGAGTGTTGCAGGCACACTAGCCATTCTTTTTCACTGCAATTCAATTGTAAAAACATGGATAGAGCTTCAGTCTGATAATATTTCAGACGTGAAAACAACTAATCAAACACTGAATTTCATAATTCTCATTAACCTCATGACTTGGATTAAAAGTGAGACAATGCAACAATCACAGTATATACATTTTTTTTTTAAATATTCACCTAAAACACTTCATTTATACACAAAAACAAAACCAATTCCACAATCTTTGTCACAGAAACTGTTGACTTGTTAAAAGTACGATATAAATATATTGGTTAAGTATTCTTTATATACATACATAAAATATATTACGATTATTTGAGCTTAATATTTCCCCAGAGAGATATGTATAAATTGCATGCACGGTAAAAAAACAACATGCTCTTTTAGATTGACAAAGAACTATGTTAAATCTCACTCCAGACTTGGTCAATGCTGGTGGAATTTCAAAGAATATGAAGTCATTTACGATAGTGTCTCAGGTATATTTTACATGTGAAAATGCTTGTCTTCCGAGCAATGATTTTAGCTTTGGCTAAATTATTCACAGAACGGTTTGTCCAGTAAACTGAAGACAACACTGCTAGTTTTACCAAATTTCAAGTATCTCTGCTGTACTGCGTCCACCCAAGGAGGAAGGAAGGACATTTCCTACCTCCTTGTTCAACCAAACCGTATAGAAACCAACATGTGCATAGGTGGCTTTGTAAATGACTTCATCAACGACATCAACCAAGTCTAAATTTTGGCCCAAAATTGGGAGCAAATAACATGATTAACAGCCATGTATTGAAACCAGATATCGGACATCAATCATACTCTTAAATTTTCACAGAACACAATCGATGTTTAGGAAACAAAAAAAATCAAGGTTTTGCTGTAAATATCTTGTGTAATTGGCCATTAATACACTGTCTTCTATTGGACTTAAAACTGACAAATCTGAAACTACTAAAATATGCAAAGACAAAAATTTAAACATCAGAAGTTGTCCCGGGACATCACCTGAGATCTGTGGAATGTTTTATTCAGTTATATATCCACATCTTTACTAATCTGAAACATATTTCAGAAATTAATACTTGGACAGATCTTTTTTTATCACTATTTTCCTTTCTGAACAACTACACGAGTAGTCATGACAACAGCTGTGTGTCAGAAAACTCCACAGCTAAACTGGAAAGCAACCAGTTAGGTGTCAGTGGAACATTGAAGTTTCTCATGTAACCTTTCAGAAACCAAATTTGGATTCAACCCCATTGTTTTCTATGACATAGCAGGACCTCTAAACATGGTTATGGGGGTGAAAGGATTACACACAGGCACTGAAGACATTTACACTTAGTCCAAAACTGACTCACAGAGCCAAAAACTTGTTTGTTCAAAACACCATGTCTTGTACATTCCGTAATGAATATATGAAATGAACCAAGGTAAGACATGAACTGGTTTTTAAATACATGATTCGACTGCTGAAAGTCCCTCATGCACATTTTGTCTGCAAAAGTTGTATTCAATTATATAGTATTTAATAAGTGCTGCACTCGGTGGATTTTTGAATGCATGGCTGACTGACTGTGATAACAAGGTCTGAATGCAAAAAGTTGTGCCAGCACTCACTCCAAATGTTGCACCGTGATTCTGAGCAAGCCTCAAACCGCGCCAAAAATCACAAGGCCAATCGCAGTAAAAAGCGACTATCGACAGTCTAGTGTGTGACAAGAAGTGATTCCAGGGTTGACAAAGGAAATACACCCAAATCTGAGCAACACACATTGTAATGTACACAGCACATTTGAAGACTGAACTGTACTCATTATGCATATCATAACATTATTTCATTTTGAAAAACGGGAAAATACAGCTGGTTTGTGCAATGGCTCACACTGTTAAATAAACATTTCAGTACAACAGACGAACAATCAGCCTATGCTATGCTGCAGGACAATTAAACACTGTCTTAAGGAATATCTTTGTATTCATTCATCAAGAATGACAGGCCCATATATGGACATATGCAAATTAGTAGTGACCATTAATTATGACCAATGCCTCAAATATTAGCAAAAATGCCAAATACGCTATATCACAAGGTGGTTTGTCATGGGAAGATTACATTGCTTGCATGCTGAACTTAAATTTCATGCACAAATAGGAAAATACTGATTTTAATAACTTTGTTGTTTTGAAATGTACATCACCAATAATAGTTAAATCCTTGCAATACAACAACACCGCAACAGAGATGTCAATTTTCACATCGATTGATTGAAAAGAAAAGTTTGTCTTTGAACAAAAAATATCTGAAACGATTTTTCCTTGTAAGTACTGACTATCACAACAACATGATAGAAAAGTAAAAGCATTGACTTCAGTGGGATTGTATTGAAATAGAGTGGTGGGCTTTTCATGAAAAGATAATATTGTAATACCAATGTGAAAAATCTCATGATTTATCAATGCTTTGTTGACAAATGTTGCTATGACAGACACTGGCCTTGGAGCTGGGGAATTACTTTGAGACTTGTTATGGAGGACCACTTGACTAACTTTCAATCTACAGATCATTTTTATTGCTGGACAGAAATCTTTATGTCTGTGACAGCACCATCACAAGTTGGAATGTGTATGAACGGTGATTCTGTTTGGAAAATCTCTCGGAATTATTTCTGTGTTTACTTCACCAATATTCCCCATCAGACTCCCCTTCACTGTCGCTAAGGGAACCAATGCTTCTTTCATCAAACCAATCAATCTGATAAAATTTACTGAGCAGTCTCTGCCGTAGCAACTCAATTTCAAAATTCAACACCGCATCTTTTGGAAGGTGCAGCAAATTGACCAAATACTCAAAAGCATCTCTTTTCAGAAATGCAAGCAAGTATCTCTCGTAATAATCTCCATAATGATCATAAGATTCCTGACAGATGTACTCCTCAAGAGGAAACAAATGACGATTCAACGAATCCGTACTCCTCATGTAACACATCTGGAAGATCCTTCTGGTGCATAATTGGAGTAGAGATGTCGTAGTGCCACCGAACATCAGATGAATCAACCTGGGACCTATTTTGCATAAATGGCTGCATCCTGGGAGTTCTTGCATGTAGTCTAACAACTCATTGAAGATCTTGGCTGTGCTGAAGTAACCTGAAATATGAAAAAATTGGAAACTTTGTTTACCTGGACAGCAAGGGAAATGTGAGAAAGTATTGGAAATATAAACAGGTCCTTACTGAAACAGAAGTACCAAATTATAAACAACCGAAAGACTTCACATTCATTAGTTTTGTAATTCTCATATCTGAACTACTTACCACGATCTACAAGGTGAGCGATGAAATGATAGTTTGGTGTCGCTGGAGACACAACTCTTGAAGACATCAGAGATACAAACAGGGGAGACACGTGCCTGTTCAGGAAAAAAATCAAATTCATTACAATTATTAGAACCACTGCACAACGTTCAATGTATTATTGTCCTCAACACAGCTGCCACTTATTTCAGAGATTAACTGCTATCATTCAGAGTTATCAATGAATTATTTAGACATTTCAACTTGTATCCTGAATCAAGCAAACCAAATGAGTTATCTGAGAATCAACAATTCAATGAACGGATCTGGGGCATACAATCGTAACTAGCGAAGACCCAATGATTTACCTCCAAGCAAGCAGATAAAGTTACTACCGATACAGTTTATGTGAATATGAATACATGAACTTTGACCTTTGTATCTGGCTATGTGATGTCGATTTTTTTTCCTTTTTCTTCTATATGTCGTAGTCAACTCACAGTAAAACCGATGTCTTCATTATTTATTGCATATCATGGTAGAATGCACCTCAGGGACAGATATTCAGACTCTAAAACTTTTACAATTCTTTTCTGATATACCACTTGTGAGGGCTCATTTTAAAGCTCTTGGAGTTTGCAAAAATTAAGCTTCATAGTTTTTTGAGATCCAAAAATTTTATTTTTCCCCATAGAGTTCACACAGGGATGGGGGCCAAATATCAGTAAATGTTATCTAATTTGTTTTTCTCCTGTACCAAACTTTGTGCAGTGACCCTTTATTCTTGATTTGGTAAGAGAATGGGCGAAAAGTTCCATTGAGGAATGTTACAGCAAAAATTTAGGTCTTCCACTTTTGAGGTGCATGCTACCTCAAATTTTATGAGATAGCCAATACACACACATAGTCATTCATTAAAGTATTCTCTCTCTCTCTCTCTCTCTCTCTCTCTCTCTCTCTCTCTCTCTCTCTCTCTCATACAAAAACATCTATCAATACTTTTACCAACTTCATTCCTAAGTTTTCTGATATTTTAAAACTTACCTTCCATTTTCTGTCAGATCATTAATCCATCCAAAGATATCTGGATCAGCTCTGTGTTCAAGCAATCTCAATGCATTCTTTGTGTCCCCACGAGACATGCATTCAAACAGAGCTGTTCTGTCTTGTTTGTTCTGGATATCAATCTGTAGAAATTCAATTTTAGGGACATTAGCTTTGACTTGGGAAAAATATTTTATTTTTTGTTCTGAAAAGATTTGTTTTATTCATCTACTTATTAAAAATATGTTGAAGTACAATGTATCATCTTCACAGACACAACACGTTGCGTGCAATATGAAATGTCATCAGTGATGAGTGAATTCTAATCCCGACTAGAATTCGCTGTCAACAACAATATTGGGTATTTCACATATATAGGCTGTATTGGTGAGTAGAAGTCAGGGTGTGTGACATGATTGTGTAATAAGAATGTAGCAAGTAACTCTACTCTGTGGGTAGAGCCACCGTCCCTCCACATTCCACCCTCTGGGTGGAGGGACGGTGGTAGAGCAGAACAAAATTTCAGAATTAATACACAACAAATGTTACAGTTAATGGCATTTTAAACTTGTTATAATATTACAGTACATAAATCATCACTGTAGATTTGTTGCTGTATATGGCATCACCTGTGACATTTGAACAAAGTATGTCAGTTCTGCTCAAGCATGTTGACTGTTTGGCTGATGGTTAACTCGATTTTTATAGTTTTCATGAAAGCATCAGTTGTAACACTACCACTTCTATCATTCTGAAAGTCTTGTATTTTTTAACAGATTTTGCATTGTTTGTATAAGAAATAGAGCAACTGTTTCTTGAATCATCATTGGAAAGGTGTTTGGTGTGATCCCCACAGCAAAATACGAAAGACATTGGCAGACAATATACATGGAGAACTGAAGAACAAACACCAAAAGAGAACGGAGACATGAACATATATTATCACAAGAAGACTACAAACAGACATACATACAACATCAATTTATTTATGGTTGAGTAAAATTCATCCTGCTTTTCAATCATGAAAATTTACACTCAAAATATCTCGCAAAGTCATGGTTTATGAAGCAACGACAGATTTTGTTCCAGATAATTGAAATTGATAAAATACCTTTATTCCTGGTCTTGAGAGAAGAAAGGGAATGTGTTGATCTTTGTTTTCAAGATTATGTCCTTGCTGGTACGGATTGTCAACCATCGTCATGCCACATGGAAATGAACAACATGTCGATATCAAAGGCGTGTTACCATAGCAATCCTTCGCATTGATATCGACGCTGTTATCGCATAAAATTTCAGCAATGGTCAAGTTGCAACTTTGAATCAACGTATCATGTAATGGAGTCTTGTTGTTTTCATCACGGACATTTGGGTCAGCGCCACGTCCTGTATTGAAATATACAACATGAGAGCCATTAGTGTTATGCCCTGAAGACATTTAAAGGTATGGGTGCGATACTCGTAAATTTTGTGAGTGAAAGGAAAACTCATTTACCTGACTATTGTCATGCAAATTAGTTGAGACTCCATACGAATTTCTTAGGGAGTACACAAGTGTAAAATTGCATTGCGTTTTGATTTTGAGGTTAAGATGCTTGGGGACAGCCATATCTAGTAAAGAATACGAACTTGTCATCATATAATACCCACTGCAACACACTGGGAACACATACAGCACAGAAAGAGTTACTTTTAATTTCTCAATCACACATATAAAGGAAAATACTTTTGCTAAATACAAACAAGAAAATACAAATGGTAGTGCGAGTTCTCTGTATTTATGTATGTCTCGGTGAGACAAGTCTTAAACATGTTTGTGTAAATTTTTGAGGGTTCGCTAAATAATCCCAGTCTTGTAACCTTTTTACCGCAATGGTTTGGCCCAAATATATTGTTATCAATGGTGAGTGGACCTGTTTACAGGGAATTGGGTGGGGAACACTGAACAGGGTACATTAGATGATATGGCGCATAATTTGCTCTGCTAGTCTTCCAAATGACCTCATCCAGTTGTGAAGGATCAACCTGCTTTGGCAGGAAGAGTGTTAAATGTACCATATATGAGAATCGATCTCCAGGGAACCACATTGTCAACTTGAATGCTATAAATGTCTATTGGCATTATGTGGATCCCTACAGACACACAATGACCAAGTTCTTCATGAAAGGGATGTTAAAGCCAATAAAATGGTTGAACTTTGCACGATAATAACAAATTTTATGCTTGTAGCATACAGTCTATTCCATGACCCATCTGAATAATCACATATCTCCTGCTTGAGGTAACTGTCATATTTTAGTGATTCAATCACTGTTTTGTAAAATGACCTGAAATTGCCAAAATTATTGCTATCAAACACGACTTAAAATTAATTATCAAGACCCATACCAGAAACTAAAACAAATACATGTATATCATAAGGTTTGTTTTCAAGGAAAAGAGACACAAAAACTTTTCTACTTAGAAGAAAGTGTCCCAAATGAAAACGCAGTTTTAATATCAATATTCCAAAAACACTTGTAAGGAATATTGTCAAAACGTCACCACAAGGTCTTGTGAAATTTAAGCTTTTGAATGAGTCAAAGATTTGAATTATACATGGCTTGACCATGCACCACTTACCAAGTAACAACCAAGTCAAGTCAGCCAATTGGTCGATGACTTCCTTGATAGTTAGGACGGATTTGGGACCATAGCCAATCACATCGTTTGAATCAAGCACTGTGTGTCTTCCTTCAGTCTTACATCTCTCTGTGATTTCAGAGAAGAAATCTACCACCAGTTGTAAAGGTGAACGACCTGGGTTCAAAAATTCCGACCCAAATGTCTGCAAAGCAATAAAGTCCACGTCAGTATTTCATAGTAAAACCCATGACTCATTACACCCATGTCCACAGATCAGCAAGACACTGGATTCATAGATGAGGATTTATGGATGCTATTGGAAAATGAGAATACATATAGTATTCATCTATAATGTGTTCTGATGCAATGATCAGTAGTGCAGGATGGGAATGCCATTGGCACAGCAATAGCTTGTGTTCAAGTTATCAACACCATTTAGTGCAAGAAGCGAGGTGGATTAGTATTCATTTATGCACATTATATTAATAAGCATATTAATAAGTATTAAAATTTTATGCTAATGATTCTTTATCATTATGAAATATTCATGTATCCCTCATTCTGCATTGCATAATCAACACAGCCTTTTTTAATGCCAAATGTAAATGTTGACAAAGAGGTATCAAGGATGTAGGAAATAGCTGGCAGCCGGCAAAAACAACCGGCTGTCAGCTAAAATTTGCCAGCTGTAAAAATTTAGTAAAAAATCAGGACATTTGCACAAACTTTACGTAAATATACACTACTTGTACCACCTGTACTTCTATTTTTGCCACCTGTAACCAAAATTTTCTACATCCCTGGATATGCATGTGTTATGGTACATTAAAGGCATATGTAATAGAGTGTGTTTTGTAGCTCTTGTGCATTGTATCATGTGGATAGAACATGCAATGCTGTTTGTTGTGGTATATGACTAGTGAGTTATAGAATGATGGTATTGTTTTGTTGGATGAAATACTGCTGCTTTCTGTTTTATATGTAAGGCATGTGTAATCAATATTGGTATATGCAACAGTGGAACACTAACTGCTGTGCTCTGCATTCTCATGTGCCAGAACTTTATTTCAATCCCATGATGCTGTGCAAAAATCTTGGGTTAATGCCCCCAGCTGCTGCAGCAAAGAGGCTGATGCTATACAGCAACAACAGTATTTTGTGGCATATGAATTGCATTCTCAGTGTCATCTGTATTGCAACATACATGCAGCTTAGATAGTATTGGTGATAGTGAGTAGTGGTATATGAACATAATGATAATGCACTGCTGTATACTTACTTCAGGTACTCTGTGCCCTGGATCAGCACCTTCGTTGTGGAGGAAAAGACAGAAAAGAGATGTTACGGCTATTTATTCAATAATGCTATGAATACATCATCAGTCAAAATACTATGCATGAGGTGAATATAGATATGAAGTCATATATCAAATAAAACCAGCAGAAATAGAATTCCTTTATACTTGAGTTATGAAGAACAAGAAGAAGCCAGTGTCATGATAATGGTCACTGCAGTGTTAATTCCAAGTGACAATATTTCCCTGACTTCATTCAAGCAGTCCCCCAGATACTGCACACTTAGCTTATTGTTATTGGAGCGACTGTGACTTAATTTTCCATAAATTCCTCTAAACTTTCAAAATCTTTTGACATAATAGCAGCTGACTTGGATGTCTCTCCTCATGATAATAAGTGTTTTCAAAAAGTTGCACCTTGCTCACCAAAACTTGAAATTTTTACAATATTGTACAGTGTCACATTAAAAATAATCTCATCTAGTATTACATGTAAAATACAACATAGTTTTCAATGAGCATTGTTGTCTGATTGAAAGAAGTGATTATTCATTGAAATCTTATTGTTACTGTGTGTGATTGTGAACTGTTTTATCTGTCAAAGTGATTTAATCAGAACACGGTATAATTGAAATCAGTAACTAAGGAAACGCGTTAGATGTCAAAATCTGGCATGTCGATGCCAAAAAACTATTAAGATTTCCTGCCATATGGACTGTTTTCTACTCAACTGTCTCAGCATGATTGACATGAAGGATAAATCGTCCTGTTTACATTACAATTTAATTCAAGTGCATGACCTGATGGCTCATATCACTTCTCAGCTCAGGAAGGAGGTATTAAGGTTAAAACAATAAACAAATTACCTCGCTCAACAAGTAGTTTGGCGATATGCAGATTTCGAGGACAAGGCTGACCAATTTCATCAAAGCCGCACAGCACAATGTAGAGAGGCGTTCTTTGGTAGAAGCCCTCGTCAAGATGAGAGGGGACGTGCGTTTCCAGGATTGTACTCTCCGCTTCGCCAAATCTCTTGTCCTCTAAAGCTCTTGTTAGGCGAGTTTGGTTGATTCCAAAGACGACGTGGAAACCGCCATGACCACCGCCTGCTGCAGCCATTAAATGTACTTACGGGAGCAAAGATATGACGCTGGATTGTTATGAGACGATGGGCTTCCCTGCTTACCCTTCGCGAACTATGTAAACAACCTGTGGGATTCGAGAGTACGCCTGAACTAAAAAAATGCTGTTTGGAAAAAAAAACGAGGGTCAAAAGATGTATACAAGATCACGATAAGTTTAAAGCATCGTTGAGTAATGGCCTGTAATACCCAAAAGAACGTGGGATGTAAACACGGGGACGTACGGAAAGACAACTGCAGGCGGTGGGATGACAACTACAACAGGCGATCACAAGCCGCAGGAAGTAGCCATCTTTTGTGTTGAGACAGGGTTTCCCATAGTTCCACGCTATGTAAGGGTTATGTCATGCTTCACAAATAAACAGAGAGGTGGGTAACTTTGACCAGAGTGAGTAGGGGTCAGAAGTAGAATTGGAGAAAGTGAAAATGTTTCTGCCGATAACAAGTATTTTATTTGTTTTTATTAAAGACGGCAAATTTAAATGCATTAGTTAAGTCGTCATATTCACAGTATCGTCGCGTCAGTTACATAATTTATCTCCGCGCTGTCCAGCCAATCGACAGACGGTTGCATGCCCAGAATTTTACATACACTAAGAATGGTTTGGTCCACGTTGGCGTCATCAGAAGAGGCAACACCGGACACCGCGCCGGCTGATCTGTGATACTACACTCTGGTAGCACATGTAGTGGGAACGGCAACTCGTCAACAAGCATATCTACTGGCGCTTTCTGTCCCTCGCAGGAGAAACCATACAATGTCTGTATCAACATATCTGATGAATTTTCATTGCAGTGCGGAAATTTTTCACGATCCAGGTAAGTATTACCATGAGACCAGTTTTGGCTGTCATTATGACCCAGGGCACGTTACAGATCGCTTCATAAGCTTACAATTACAACGATTGCATTGCGTGCAGCAGGGACATGGCACAGTATGTAAACCCAAGTCAGAGTCCAGAGTTCTAGCATGTTTAAGTTCATAACCATTGTTTGCGTTACTAGTTACATATTTACACTACCACACCCATAAGTTGTATGTGTACCTACAGACGTTTATTCATTTTGAAGCTCGTCGATAGAACGTTTTGACTGCAAACGCTGCGATTATTGGGTGCAGTCGCTCGTCGGTATTTGTAAAAGGCGTTTGAAATCACCGAAGCGTTCTCACGCGTATACACTGACACCGTCATAAATGTGGAAAGATGCAGTTCCGTAACCAACAGCTTTCCCCGCGATTTTGTCGGGAAACGCTGGACGCCGCGCCGGGGAAAGTTGTGGGCAACGGAACTGACTCAAATATGTGGCAGCAGTGGAACACAGTAAAAGGAATATCAGAAGCATAACCGGGATATGACAATATTCATAAATATGTACTATTTACAGGATGATTGAGCTGGGAAGGGACTGTGATGTGAGGTGGCTACAGACTACAGCATTATATTGTACATTTTAGCTCCATTTTAATGTCTCTTATTCATTTTAATGAGATGACCGTCAAATATTTAATTTTTAGGGTTGAACTGATGTGATGGCCGGGAAAAGATATCGGGCACCCAGTTTCTCCAGATTAATGAATTAATTAATTGATTGATTCATCTTTTTCCCAATCAAGTATCATCAAGTAAATTTGTAGTACGCTCAGGATGTGTAAAATAAATTAATAAAGTGATAAATGACTTTCATCACACCAAAGATTGATTTATCAGTCAAAATATTTTAATACATAGGAAATGCTATAAGCCAATTGGTTTATAGAATTACGCAGGTCAGACAGAGCAATTGATGTCCAAAGCCGCAAAATGAAATCGGTTTCTTCCTCGTCTTGCTAGACTTGCCTGTTTTTCTTTTCATTCGCCAGTAAAATGGAATATGAAGAAAATTAGCAATGCAGTTCACTTGACAAAATATAATAATGTGTTGGATCCGATCTGATAATGACCTTTTCTTTGTCATCTTTCCAAGTGCAAAAATTAACTCTACATTCAAACATTCTCTTTAAGGTATATTGTTTCAGTGTCTAAGTTGGGTCTTGTAATATAAACTTTAAAAGAAGTAAAAGTTTGCTGCAGCATCATTTTGAAAGAGACCAGTATAAGAAACAAGAATGTAATTCTCTTTGGCCTGTGCAGATATTGCTTACTGTATCCAGGACTCATTCTTAATATTTATACCATTACTGTCCTTTCTAGAGTTCTAATACCGTTTTCATGTAGTATTATTGAATTTCATCCTAATATATTTTTTCTCGTAAAACAAGTGAACAGTTACACATTGCCCTTTTTATCTCTTCCAATAGTGAATAAAAAGACCGCAGAGCAAGATATCAACAACGCACTTCAAGAAGCTGGATTCGATGGTGAAACATTTTCTTCTGACCTCGGCGATTATGGAATGTTATTGGTGCATACAGCCAAGGACGGCAGGTAACAAATGTTTTCATATGAAACTGTCTTCTCTTTTCAACCATGCATGCATGTCACAATTCTTAATTTCCATCTATACCAGCCCATTCTTTCTATTGATCACTGTATAGAGTGGACTTTAACAAAATGCCATGCGGGTATAGGCTGTATAATCTTTTGCACATTGGAAGACAGAATTTTAGCATAATAAAAACGTGGCAAAATGACCTTATGTTGTGAATACATTAAAGACAGTTCTGTTCATTTTAATTTATGATTCATACCAAATGATGAATGGAAGTACTATAGTTTTAGTAATCCTCTTTGCCAAACATCAGCTGTTTAGGACAGCCGTTTGGAAGGTTTAAATTAATGACCTCTGACCCTCTAAAGCTGTCACAGATTTGTGACATGTTTTGTAGACACTGAAGGAAAGGTGCAATACTTTAAAGCCCCAGTAATGCTAACTTTTGATGATAATTTCACCATTTTTTTTTAATGTGAACCATAATTCACTGTTCGTCTCCCCAAAGAATGTTGATATACACAGTACACAGTACAATAAATTACCCACAATGCTGTTCGATTTGTACCAACGACGTTAGTTTTCTTATAACTTTTTCATTTCTGTATAAAAGCAATAATATGAAGTCTCACGATAATTGATTAATTATATTTATTAAAAGTACGTTGAAATATTGTAGTATAAATTTCAAAGAAACCATTAGATAACCATAAAAGTCACATTCTTCAGGTACTACAAATGTCACAGTTTTGGGAAGCAAGTTATTACCAACTGAAGGGGTCATTCTCTGAAAATAGTTAGCATGTAAATTTCTTTTGTCTTTTCTATTTGGAAAAAATCAATATCCTTTTGTTTCATAAAACAGGTGCAACTAGTCTCCCTACTTTCCATCACTTTATTCTGTATGGCTGAGGACACAATCAGTGGAAAATTTACAAAAATCCTTTCTCTTCTCTCAATCAAGCACAATTTTCTTAATCCTTTAAAATGGAAATTGAGAAGAAAGGTGTTTTTAAAAGTACGTTCTCAGAATTTTTACAAGTGGTCCAGGAATTTGTCTACACATGAGAGACATGGTAGACTTCGCAGGGGAATCTACGTTGGTACAAATCATGATGTATTGTTGGAAATCTCTAGTACTGTGCAGTATCCAGCTTGTCAACTCAGCCCCTATTGTTACAAACTGCATTGTTATTGTTGAAAACTGACTTCTGGTCCGGACTAGAATTCAAATTTACACAATAATCATGCATTTTACAAATTTATAGACGCTAAGATGACATGCTAAATAGTGGGTGTTTCAACATTCTTTGGGGAGTAGAATAAGAAGTTGCAATTGATCTATAAAATAAAAATAATGAAAAATCATTGAAAGTTAGCATTAGTGGGGCGTTAATATAAATTATTTCAAAGTTTGTTTCATCATCATAGAATTTATGCATTCTTAAACTATGGAACTTTCAGTTTACTCATAAATGTATAATGGTGTGAAATGTTTGTGTTTGAATATCTCAATTAATATTGCTATATAATCATTAAGAAACTTGCTCACATGTTTCCTGATCCTGTATCTCAGTGATCTTGTTATTATTACGCCAAAAATCATAAAACAACAACAATAGATCACAATAATAACAATTTGTTTGTTTGTTTATTTATGTGCCTGTTTGCTTTATTTGGTTTCTTATATCCATACCCTGGAAACGTTTGTTAAAGATTGTGTATACAAATAAATTGCAGTAAAGCTTAAAAGAGGCCAGTGTAAACAAGCTTGAGAAAAACTATCAATCAAAATATGAAAAGAGATCAGAGCCAATCAGAAGAATGGATATTTTTATCAAATTAGCCAAGAATAAATTATCATAAAGAGCAAATAAAAATGAAGTAAAGAAAGTCTATTAAAAGTTAATATAAAGTTACATTAAATGTGCTGGTTTGGGAAACAAGAACTCGATGGACAGATTATTCTACATTAAAGGGCAGGAAAGCATGATGTGTTTGTTTTGCTTGTGAAAAATTTAAATACATTTAAAACTATCCATTAAAATGTTTTACAGGTTTATATACTAGTAGCTTTTATTTGAAATCAAGCAGTATGGAATCCATATAGATAATACACATACACAAACAACACGTATTCTCAGAATCTGAATGCTATGTTTCTTTTTAATAAAAGAGGCATATTATTATATTCTTGATCAGATTAAAATTAGAGGGTACTGTTTCAATGGATGAAAATTCAATTTAAAAGAAAGGTTTGCAAACAGATAATCAAATAAAATATTTATTAATGTACCGTGTTGACAGTTTAAAGTTGTCGCCGTCAAAGTTTCATTTGATTCCATCGGCTGATAGCGTATAGGTGATCTTTTTTTTCATTAATGAAAGCTGTATACCTTTTGTT